>ML251846.1:0-27031 GCA_005239495.1 Nicotiana undulata
TATATATATATATTAAGTAAGAAAACTTAAGTACCTGCCAACATCACCAGGTTTGACCAAGCCATCATTGGGTCTAAGACAAGGCACAGAGGCTGCAGTTTTAAGCAATTTGGGTGCCTCTATTACAATAATAGGAGACCCAATTCCAAGCTTTTTTGAGTCTAATTTTGAGTCTGCTGATGGTTCTTTTAGGTCACATTTGGTGACTAAATTGTAAATTTTGAGATGGGGTTGTAATATTGAACCATGACTGAATAATCTTGAGCTTTGGCATTTGGAAATGGAGGGGAAAGAGAGTGCCATTTTGAAGAACAAAAAAAATGGTATGGTTCTAAATTATTTAAGATAATGTTTTTGTAGTTCTTGGTTTTTGGTATAGAGTACTACTGGATTTTTTTAATTTGCATAAAACATAGTGGGGACCATGGTTGGTGTAAAGAGAAATTGAGAAAAGAGACATGAGATGTTTTACCTCTTAGATTTGGAGTTTGTTTGGTACCCACAAAATATTTTTTAATTTTTTCATGTTTAGTTGACTTAAATATTTTAAAAAATATTTTTTTTATGAACTTATTTTCTTCCAATTGAAGGAAAATATTTTACTTATCAAGAAAAGAAAAAACATTTTCCAAAACTCCTTCTCAACCTTCCTCACCCTCACCAATCCATCCCACCCCCTCTCTTCAAAAAGGCTTTTTTTCATTTCAGTTTTTCCGTTACCACACCCTACTACCACTCCATCCCACCCACCTCTCACCCGAAAAATAATATCTTTTTACCTTCTTTTTTTTTTTTGCAATTTCAAATTTTTATTTTTTCGTTTTTCTGCACCACCCGTACCCTGCCCCCCCCCCCCCCCCCCCCCCCCTCCCCGAAAAAAATGTTTTTATTATATTTTTCAGTTTTAGGCTTTTTAGTTTTCATTTTAAAGGTTCAAAATTTAACAAGTTCCAAAGTTATGAATTCGGAGGTTTATGTGTTTGGAATTTTACGGGTTTAGAAATTATAAAGTTTACGGGTTTGAAATTTTGCGGTTTCGAAAGTTTATGGCTTCATATTTATTATATCTAAATTACTTATGGATACTCTTGAGAAGTCATTTTCCTTAATTTGTGTATCAAACACCGAAAAATGAATAAGATTACTACTTGTTTTTCAAGAAAATATTTTCTTGGAAAACATTTTCCGTTATACCAAACACACCCTTGAACTTGAGATCTTATGCTTCTAAGCCTATTTTCATTTACAATTAGGCCATATCCTTGGGTGAGACCGGCGAGAATTCTTTAAAATTGGAGCTCTAAAATTTTACTTGAAAGGAGACACAGATGTGGCACCAGGATTTGAACTTTATCAGTCAATTTATAATTTTTCTACCTCCATCTAATATATTAAGTTTAAAATCTATTATTGGTATATATTTTAGTGAATTGTTACATATACATAGTCTAAGCTGAAAGTTATAGATTCAGATGAACTCATAACTTGTTCATTGGATACGTCCCTGATCACGTTCAAGTGTGTCTTATAAAAAGACTAAGCGGGCGTTGAAAATATAATCTGAGTATTCATCCTAGAGTCGAATCCCACAGGGAATTAACCTATCAATTATTGTTGTTAGACTACTCGATTCTCAATAATCAATTTTCCAAAGGTTATGAATATCATTTTTCAGTATTTTTACTACTACAACTGAATGAAATTAAATAAACTAAAAGACAACTAATATTGAGGTGTAAGCAGATGTGATAAGGATCTAAGGTTATGGTTTTTTCCGTTGATGGAATCTCTTTTTGTATATTTTCTATAGTTTGGCCTAATTATCTTTATCAATCATGAACACTCATGCTATCATAAATTTCTCTCGAGTAATTATGATAACCTACTAGACACACTTTCTCAAGTTACGCTAGCTAAATTGCATTATAGTTCACTTTAGATTGCACCCAAGGTATCGTTATCTCTAATCCAACCTTTAAACCCTCGGTTATGGATCTCTCGTATACTCCGGGAGTGATGTTGTTCAACAATTACCTAAATATGCACTTGTTATCAAGTAGATACATACTAAATAGGAACAGCTAATTGAGGGCCCTTCAATCAACTATAACAAGAACGTAGTTGAACAAATAGAGATGAAAATCAAGCAAACTATATTAATATAACAATAAGTTCATCCTCAACGGGTTCCACCAAAACCTTAGACTAATTAAATTAGCTACTCATGATCATAGTAATCAAATCCAAAATAACTTGCATAATTAAATTACAGAGTAAGGAATAAAGGATGTAAAAATCAATGTTTTGATCTTCTGAGTAGTGTTCCACGATCTCCTCTTGTCTCCAATGGAAAAAGTCCTTCAAAGTTTTGTGTTTGGGTCTATTTATATATTTTGGGACAAGCCCTAAACGTGTAGGATACTTCTAGTCAAACAGGGAAACACTTAAAGCCTTTAAAACTCGGATTGGGCCTGATCTTGGGTTGGGCGTTACAAGGAAAACGCCTAGAAAACGCTAGGTTGCACCTGACTTTATGTGTCTAACGCCTGGATAACGCATGGTATGACCAGGCTTTATGTGTCTAATGCCTGGTTAATGCCTGGTAGGACCAGGCTTTACAAGGAAAAAGCCTGGCTAAGGCCAGGTTGGACCTGACTTTACAAGGAAAAAGCCTGGCTAAGACCAGGGTCACTCCTTTTGATTCTTGAGCGCAGTTTCGACGTTTATGCATCCATTTAGCTCGACTTCCATCTCCAATTCACCTACACATGAAATAGACTCCATTATGCTCAAACGAGGTGTATTTTTACCGTTAAAGCACATAAAATGTAAGGCACATAATGCGTTAAACCATGGATTATAGCCACACATCAACACCTCACACTTAAACATTTGCTCGTCCTCGAGCAATTAAACTACACCCATAAACACAACTTATTAAGCAAATCCCTTAACGCGTTATACTAAGAATTTTTAAAATAGTTTAAGCACAAAGGTATGATATCCTCGCCTCAATAATCGACTCACAAATACCATGATTTATTTACAATTCACTAACTACTCTAACATAGAGGTCAAAAATATTACCTTTCCTCATGCATCATGTGCCCTCACCAAATCAAAGAGCTAGTTCCGCACACAATGAAATTTAAGAACACTTAGGAACTCAAGATAGAAAGAATTTACTCACTTATTTCAGTCATCCAAATTATCTATAAAAAAAATTAGATAGAATAACTTCGACCTTGTCAACTGCTAATGAAAGAACACTCAGAAATAATATTCATATGCCACAAAAGATGCACCATAGGCTTTCCCGTAGTATACTACTCTACTAATCGAGCTCATTCAGTCTAGTATCATGCAGGACGTTATTTGGTTGTAATGTAGGCTGCGGGACGGGTAGGATACATTTAGATATAAGAGTGACTACACCTCCCTAAGCACTTTAATACATATACTTTATCATTCAAACCTCAAACTTATATCAAACCAAATTCCACCTTCACATCAATGTATATTACCCCATACTTCTTTAAGCACACATATATCACTAGCCACCATCATCAATACTTGTTTTTCATATACTATTGCCATTTTTGTTTTTCTTCTTTTCTTTTCTTTTTTTCCTTTTTTTTCAAGTGGCTTCCATTGAAAACTCTCTTTTTTTCATGCACATTTCTCCTTATTTCAATTGTTCCACTCAAAATCCAACCAACCACCCCACACTTTAACTTTTCCATACTTCATCACATTTCCAGTGCTTACGAGAGGTGACAAGGTTCAAATATATGATCGATTCAAACAAAGGGGTATGGCTTGTAATGTGGTTGCCAAAGAAACAGGATTATAGGCTCAACGAGGTTAACTACGATACATAACAATTAGGTGGGTAAACTCTATATATCTGGCTTAACAAAGAAACGCCTATATCACTTCCTAGATTGAACAATACTACTATTTCGCTTCGTGCACACACACAGGGAAAGTTCTAGACATCAAATGCAATGCATAGAATACATACAAAATCTCACACAGACATGGCACATAACTCATTCAGAATTGGTTCTATCACGACACTCCAGTCAAAGCAGTTAAGCAAATTTAAGAATCCACGATTTAAGATATTTATCCTAGAGTCAAAAATTGAGCCTAAGCGTCACAACCAGAGTACTCACTATTCTCAAGGCATCACAAAGTTCAGAGATATTGTTGCGATTAATTTCTCAGCCCTGTGGTTCCTACTCATAAAAATTAAAAATTACATACACCCGGTTCAATTAAAAACCCTTTGAAAAGAACCGCGGCATAAAGAAAAACCAAGGGGGGATTATTACACTACCTAAAACAAAAACCTTTTTGGTATTTTCTTTAGACTTACTTCCCTCAAGAAAACTGTCTAGGAGATCCATTGCCGGGAAGAGTCCACATATTTCTAAATTTTTTTTCTGTTTTGTTCTACCTAAAATAAAAAGACTAACAGAAAAAGCTACAAAACTTTAAAAAAAAACTTACTAACATGAAAAGCTAAAACTACTAACAAGAAAGCACACTAAACACAACAAATATTACAACACCCTACACTTAAATCATGCAATGTCCTCAGTTCATCACATATAGACAAAACAAGAAGTAAAAATAGGGTGCAAGAAACTCCCTGATCAAGCAGCGTCGTCATCCTCTGACGCTCTCCATCCTTCATCATGTTCATCCTCTCCATTAGTTTTGATTTCCATGCTCCTTCGAACAAACACTTGAATCACTATATGCCTCCACTTTGAACTTATGAATTGGATCCCCAGTTTTGACTTTGCTCTATGATCATGCTCCTGGGGTGGTGGAACGAATCTGACTGGCCCAATAAAACAATGTAGTGATCTGCAGTTCTTGGCCTTTAGATGAGATGTGTATTCCCGACTTTCTGGCAAGAAGAATTCCAGAGTGTAGGCATCTTGTTCCTTATTCCTTGACTCCTCAAGTGGTTCGGATGACTCTATTTTCATATCATCATCCAAACACAATATGAAAAAATGCTTGGAGTGTGTACCAATGCGATCAACATCCTCAACACTAATGACACTAGAGTCAACAAAATATGTATCATCAATGTCCCTTGTTAACTCTAGTATCTTTTCTACAACATTGACATCCTCAAAATCTAGTCTGATTGATTGTTGGTGTTCTACTCTGGCCTTCTCCACTAGCACCTCATGTAAGTCATCATCCCTAGGTTCTTTATTCCTATTAACTAGATGAGGTGGCAGTGGCTTCAGTTCCAACTTAGGTGGTTCTTCAACAGATGGCTTGGCCGGAGGGCTCTCTCTTTTCTCTAAGTGTAATGGCTCAAACTCGAGAACCCTCGGCCAGAACCCTTTTCCTTCAAGTGCTAACACCCATTCTGCTAGTTCTTCCCCATTTACCTCACCCAAATTCATCAATCATGCAGCAAGGGGGTCCTCAATAGTTAAGGACGCATCATCTTCCTCCACTATCACATCCACAACATTAATGAGAGAGAAATTGGCGAATTCACTTGGTCTCCTAATGGATTTTTGCACGTTGAATATGATTTCTTCATCATTTAGTCTCATCTTGAGCTCCCCAGTTTCATAACCAATGAGGGCTCTGCCTATGGCTAAGAATGGCCTTCCCAAAATTATGGGAATCTCCTCATCTACTTTACAATCTAGTATCACAAAATCAGCAGGGAACACAAACTTCCCCACTTGCACCAATACATCATCCAGAATGCCTGACGGTCTCTTTATCGTCTTGTCAGCTAGCTGCAATAACATAGAAGTTGGTCTGGCTATACCAATCCCCAGTCTCTTGTAAATGGCCAGGGACATGAGATTAATATTGGCCCCCAAATCACACAGTTCTTTGGAAAAAGCAAAATTGCCAATGGTGCAGGGAATTGTAAAGCTCCCTGGATCAGACAGCTTCTCTGCAATTGGTCGTGTCACTACAGCACTGTAAGTCTGAGTAAGAGTCACAATTTCCAAGTCTTGGAAATCAAATTTTTGGGACATCAAGTCCTTCATCATCTTCGCATAGCCAGGCATCTCCTTTAGAGCATCAATTAGAGGAATGTTTACATGTATCTGTTTCAGCATGTCCAAGAATGTTTTGTACTGCTCATCCTTTTGGTATTTGGCCAGCCTCTAAGGGAATAGAGTTGTCGGCCTCTTTTTCCCAGTGATTTGGGACTTTTTTTTCCTCAGCCACTACCTCAACTACCGGCTCCTAGTCTATCTCTACTTCTTTTTCAGCCTCCCTCTGCGCATTGGGTTCCCCTTCAGCAGGTTGCACTGTTACCTTGGTCAAGTTTGTTGAATCATCAAGTTCAATCGACACAAGTACCAGTGTCTCGGCCTGCCTGCTTTCACGAGCTATCTCCAATTCCAAGTCTAAGTCTCTTCCATTGCAGAGACTCACTGCCATCAGCTGCCTTGGGCCCTGGTCCTTAGGATTTACCTGAGTGTCTGCAGGCAAAGTCCCAGGAGGACGATTATTCAACGACATTGAGATCTGGACAATATACACTTCAATATTTTTTATAGTTGATTCGTGTGCACTTACTCTCTCACTGATTTTAGCAGTTGACCCAATCACCTGTTGCATTATTGCTTCTAGTCTAGAAACCCCATCTTCTTGTCTCCCCCCATGTTGTTGCTGAGGGGGGTGATACGCATGTTGCTGATTTTGATTATTAAACCCTTGTGGCCTTTGGTAGGGCGCCACATTACCATGAGGTCTCATGACACCCATGTTTCCACTGTTATGTTGCTGATGAGGTGGTCTGTACGGCTGAACTTGCTGACCCCAATTCTGTCCACCCTGTCTATGGCCTTCATAGTTTGACACATAATTCATATTTTACGGGTAGTGAGGATGATCGCAATCTGCATTCCACTGATTACCAATTGGTTGACTAATGCAAGATGTGCATAAGCCCCCATTGGTAGTATCCACAATATGAACTTGCTTCTTTTGCCCTGACTCCTCCACCTTCTTCGTAAGTATACTCATTTGTGTCATCAAAGTTGCCATATTTTCAGCAATAGAGTTGGACCAATCTAATGGCACTGAGTGAACCACTGGGGTAATAGGTTCACCCCTGGTTGTCCATCCTGAATTTTGTGTCATTTTATCAAGTAGGATTTGTCTCTCTCTCCAAGTTGTCGCGCCCCTTTTTCTATCGCACGGGTTAGGTACGGAGAGATCGGGTTAAGACATTATGGAAAACTCCTTTAAAAGAAAAGGAAGAGTCGCCACCTAACGATTTAACGGTGCGTTAGGGCACCTAGAGTTGATAACTCATAGACTAGTTTGCATTACCAGAGAACGGGTAAGGGCTTGATATTATCCCAAGGGGAAGGTGTTAGGCACCCCTCAGGATCCACAACTGTGGGTCCCAGCAAATAAGTTTTGTGAATTTGGACAGTGAGCAAGTAACAAATAAGGTTCACATATGAGTGGATTTAAAACAAGTATGAAAATCTTTAAAGGTTTTTTGAATAACATAAACATTTGAAAAGAAGTGTCCTAGGTTTAAAGTAATACGGATCACTTCAATGCAATACCCGGTATGTCACACCTCGAGGAGGCGGCTACACGTGGTATTAGAGCACCGGTCATCATATCCGTATTCTACCCTTCCCACCCCGTAAAGGTTATTTAAAATGCGTGTGTTGGTCACGAATGCATATTGCGTACTATTACCCGTCCCATCCTATCAGTCCTAGAGGGTGTTTAGGACTACTATTCCTACAAGGCGAGTACTAGACTGACCCCTTAAGTTTTAAAGGATAAACTCTAAGCGACAAGTAGAAAACAGTTAGGACTTACACATAAAGGATTCACATAAACAGTTAGGGGCTCAGATATCCCTCCACAAATAAGACACGTAAAATAGCACGTCTCAGACACAATAAAAGTCTGAAAGTCAGTACTTAAAATAGGAATTGTGAGTTGGAAAACAGTAGGGTTCAGCGGATTTTAGCAAGGGAATAATTTTAAGAACTTAGTGATAAAGCAGGAATTTTAGATAAAACAGAGTAGTTCTCAGAAAGGAGTGATTGACTTTAGAGGTCCAGTAATTTAAAGACTGGAGCAGGAATTTAAAATGCACAGTAGTTTAAATGAAATCTCTTAGTAAAAGTAAATGAATAATTTTCAGAGAAACCGGTAATTGAAAGTAAAGCATGACTTTTAAATAACATAGTGATTTCATAAAAGGGCAAGTGATTTTGAAAAAAACTCAGTAGTTCAAAGACATAGCAAGAATCAGCAGTCTAAATGAAAATTTTAATTAAAAGGGAAGTAAGTGAATAATAACACGAACCAGTAATTTGAAAATAGAGCATGGATTTAAGAAACAGAATGATTTGTATGTATTTCAAAAAAAGAGGATAAATGTTTTTTGAAAATTCAGCAATTTATAGGCAAAGCACGAGTTGAGAGTGGTAACAAATAGCAAAGTCTTAAGGATTTCAAAAAAAAAGACGGATTGGTTTAAATGACCACTTTGTTTTTAAACAGGCAAGACATAAAACAATTGATTTTGGCTTTAATAAATATTAGACCTAAGGTTTGCCTAGGCGTCTGAAATATAAATATTGATCGTTCGTTTTGAAATAGGGTGAAATACAGACCTTTAACTCTGATTTTAAATACATGTGGATAATACACGGAGGACGGTGTTGAGTTTGCAGAAAGATGTTTTAGCCGTTTAATACAGTTTGAGCGAGGCTATTGGATTTAATAAATACTGACTAGGTATTCAACAAAAATAAAATTTAAACAGACATGCTGAAGGTAAAGTCCTAGAGAACATGGTATCTAATGCACACATTGACACCTAAATCATGATTTCTAAATGAAAATGCAGAGGCAGTAATATTTCGGCAATTCATTACTTTGTTGTGCCTATTAGATGTGAACAGGATTTATAAAATAAATATGAACATGGTAGAGATGCTGAAGTACATAACCTTAACATGGTTTCTAATGCATGGTATGCATATCCTAAGCATGATATCTATTGCACACATAGATAAGTAAATCCTATGGTCATGCTTTCTACCCATTTACTAGACTAAACATGCATAGCCCCCTCCCACATTCACTATCCAGCCCCAATTATTTGTTTACAAATTATTACAAACCAAGAATAAATGAATTACAATAATTGCCCAGAGAAAATAAGAAGTTATTCTATAGAGAGCCTTCAAACAGGCCTAACCTTCCAGCCTCACCCCCGTTGAGCCTCACAGCCTTACACGGCCTGGGTGCGGCAAAGCTCCCAAAGGTCCTTGTAAGGGCCCTGGCCAATACCAGCACCCAGCAGTTATCAAAGTTGAGATTGGTGCAGTGTAGAATTACCTGCCTCAGTGTGTCAAAGTTCATAGGGAACTCAAGGTCCCTAAGCATTGCTCACACTGAGGGGGTGGACCCTAGAGGATCTAAGAGTAGCGTGAAGTGCATAAAGGAGTACTTAAAGAGTATTGAGTTTGAAAGAACAGTTTGAAATAGCAGTTTTTGAAAATAACTTCAAAGAATGGAAGAGTTTGTAAAACAGTTTGCAAAAGGAGAGGCAATGCAACCATTAATCCAACAGAAAGAGAACTCAAGAAAAAGCACACACAAACAAGATAAAGGAGGTGGGGACAATTACTTTTCACATTAGCAGTAGAATAGGGTCAAAAAATTAACATGTTTATCACATAACTGTCACAAAGTTGCCACAAAGTTGCCACAAACATCCTAGATTAATAAAGTCACATATTAGGTTTAGGACCATATAGCATTCAGGTAGCATGGGAAGGGGACATAGGTATGTAGCATGACAAGCTAAGTAGAGGATAAGAACAGACAAGAAATATCAGTCATGTTGATTACATAGACAAACAGGCATGTTGACTCCATAGGGGTCAAACATGGTTATAGTAGATCATACAAGGTAAAGTAGGAGACATCTTATACTTAAAAGAGAAGGGGAAATCATAGAAGGAACAAGAGACATATTAGACAAAGAGAAAAGGGAGAAGTAGCAAGGGCATGCTGATTACACAGGACTTAAGCAGGTATAGAGAATCACATGGGAAAGCAGAATAGCAAAGACATCACATAGTCATGCTAATTACAGGGTAGGCAATAGAACCATAGGATAAAGCACATAAGGAACAATAAGTAACTAAACAAGAACTGGAGCATATTGTGGATAGCTATAAACTAAATCAGAAACATACCAGTCGAGTGATAAAGAATAGCAGAATGCAAAGGGATATAGAGCGGCAACAGCAGCAGGCAGAACAAAGAGAGCAGCAGAGGACAATGTGCAGAATGAGAGAGAGCAGCAGAAGGGCAATAGTTTGTAGAAGCACAAGAACAATAGGGACTACTTAGTCTTGGCTTTAAGCCGACTGAGTAGTCGGTAATAGATGCAAAGAGCAAATAGAGATGTGTATGAAAGCACAGAAAAGTTTAGAACAATGTGATCAGTGATTGCTAATATTAGTGTAAGTGTCTTAGTGTGTGTCTTAGTCAGTGTGAATCTCTGTGTGTTTGCAAAGAGGGAAAACAACTCTTTATATAGTTTGAAAAACGAGTAGTACATGGGCAAATTATGGAAGTAACAATCAATCAATACCAATCAAACTGGACTCCTTTAATTAAGGAATCTAGTTCAAACGGTATAGTCAAGGTGAAATAAGGCAAAGAAATCACTCCAATAGGACTGATTCTCTCAAAATAGGACAAGGAAGTCACATAGTGCACAAATAGAGCCAAATACATAGTGAGTAATTAAAGAGTATTGAGTTTGAAAGAACAGTTTGAAATAGCAGTTTTTTAAAATAACTTCAAAGAATGGAAGAGTTTTCTAAAACAGTTTGCAAAAGGAGAGGCAATGCAACCATTAATCCAACAGAAAGAGAACTCAATAAAATGCACACACAAACAAGATAAAGGAGATGGGGACAATTACTTTTCACATTAGCAGTAGAATAGGGTCACAAATTCACATGTTTATCACATAACTTTCACAAAGTTGCCACAAACATCCTAGATTAATAAAGTCACATATTAGGTTTAGGACCATATAGCGTTCAGGTAGCATGGGAAGGGGACATAGGTCTGTAGCATGACAAGCTAAGTAGAGGATAAGAACAAACAAGAAACATCAATCATGTTGATCACATAGACAAACAGGCATGTTGACTCCATAGGGGTCAAACATGGTTATAGTAGATCATACAAGGTAAAGTAGGAGACATCTTATACTTAAAAGAGAAGGGGAAATCATAGAAGGAACAAGAGAGATATTAGACTAAGATAAAAGGGATAAGTAGCAAGGGCATGCTGATTACACAGAACTTAAGCAGGTATAGAGAATCACACGGGAAAGCAGAATAGCAAAGACATCACATAGTCATGCTAATTACAGGGTAGGCAATAGAACCATAGGATAAAGCACATAAAGAACAATAAGTAATTAAACAAGAACTGGAGCATATTGTGGATAGCTATAAACTAAATCAGAAACATACCAGTCGAGTGATAGAGAATAGCAGAATGCAAAGGGATATAGAGCAGCAACAGCAGCAGGCAGAACAAAGATAGCAGCAGAGGAAAATGTGCAGAATGAGAGAGAGAAGCAGCAGGGCAGTAGTTTGTAGAAGCACAAGTAGGGACTACTTAGTCTTGGCTTTAAGCCGACTGAGTAGTCAGTAATAGATGCAAAGAGCAAATAGAGATGTGTATGAAAGCACAGAAAAGTTTAGAACAATGTGATCAGTGATTGCTAATATTAGTGTAAGTGTCTTAGTGTGTGTCTTAGTCAGTGTGAATCTCTGAGTGTTTGCAAAGAGGGAAACAACTCTTTATATAGTTTGAAAAATGAGTAGTACATGGACAAATTATGGAAGTAACAATCAATCAATACCAATCAAGATAACTGGACTCCTTTAATTAAGGAATCTAATTCAAACGGTATAGTCAAGGTGAAATAAGGCAAAGAAATCAGTCCAATAGGATTGATTCACTCAAAATAGGACAAGGAAGTCACATAGTGCACAAATAGAGCCAAATACATAGTGAGTAATTACGAAAATTGAACGAATATTACATTTATAAAAATAAAAATAGGGTATTAGTTTGAAAATCAATTAAGAAGATCTTGGATTCGATTATAATCATAGGGAATCCGAAATAATTAAGAAAAACATCACATAAACATGGAAGGAATTCAAAATTGGTACAGAATTATAAAAGAAAAATACAAAATTGTGTATTTAAGGAAAATATCACGAGAAATCAGTATAAAATCAATAAGTAAATAATCAATAAGGTAAATGGTCGAACTTATAAAGTATTTAAACAACAGTATTGATCAACATAAGAGATACTCATAGAATAGCAGAAAAATTAGAGATTATAGCACTGAATCAAACAAGAACAAACGAGTACACATAGTAAAATAACAAAGGTCAACCTAGAGCACTAGGGTTTCATCAATAACAGTTCGAACAACAAGAAATCATGAGATAATTGCTTAAACATGGTATAGGTGACTAAAATCAAGAAGAAATCATTTTTTGAAAACAAGGTTTAGAACCCTAGCTTTGAAATCGTTAAAAGAAAAAGGGATTTTCCGGAGAAAACCATAGAGACCTCGTAATATTGCAAGAATGTAAACAGATCTTAAGAAAAATAAAAAATACAGATGATTAGGGTTTCGTGGAACCCATAAAAGAGGGCTAACCTCAGAGACGGCATAGATTAGGCCGGGGAACATGTAAACTTACTCAAACGGCCGGGGATTGGCCGGAAAGTGGCAAGAGGCTCAAAGAAGGTGAGTGGACTGCTCCAAGCTCGTCTGAAGAACTCAGAGCGTCGCTGAGCAGGTGAGAGGTGAGTAGATGACCAAGAGATGGTGAAGAGCCATAGATTCCGGTGAGAGAACCGGCCGGAGATGGGTAACAGGCCCCATCGGAGGGGAGAAGCCAATGAGGCTTCTAGAGAGTAACAGAGGGAGATAGAGAGATGAGAGATGAAGAGTCTCGNTTTGATCAACGACTCAGATTGATTTAGGACTGGGCCGGATTGGTTTGGGATTGGGCTGGGTCATTTAATTGGGGTCTGGGTTGGGGTTAATTGGGTTAAAATGTAGGTAGGCTAGGATTAAAATTAGGCTAGAATTTAAATAAAATGTGGCCTGGTGTTAAATACCCATGAAAATAAATAATTAATTAAATAAAATAGCCAATAATTGTATAAAATAAAATTAAGTTAAAAATAAGTATAATTACAGTAATTAGACAATATAAAAAATGTAAAAGACATGAAAGCTGATTTTAAGGGTATAAAATGACTAATTAGGTTATAACTGCAAAATAATTGTAATTGCAATTAAATAGTACTCAATTGGTTAATTTAGGAAATAATTGGATTTTAATAAGTAAAAAGTGATTATAAATGACATATTAAATTGGAAAATATTTTGAGATTATTTAGAGCGTAATTTATGAATTATAAAAATATGAAAATAGTAAATAAATAGGGAATAATTCAAATACAAATGTGTAAAAATTAGGAAAAATATTTACAAAGAGTAATTTTGAAAGCTTATATGCAAGTTTAAAATAATTTGAGGAAAAATTGGGTATTAATAGCTGCCCCTCTTTACCCGGGAAGGATGAAAGAGTTGTCAGGTAAAGATATGATGGCCAATTTTGACCTGAGATGAAGCTGCGGGATAGAATTCGGCCGCACCCTGGTTTCTGAGCTACCTACATATCCCTGGTTTTATAGGAATCAGACCGCATGTAGTTCCGGAGTCATCGGCGAAATATACCGACGATGTTTTACAAGAACGGACACAAGGTGCATGGTAGGGTAAGAATACGAAGATCTTTCGGGTTTGTGTCGAAGAACTGGGGCGGTCCGCTCCTGCCTGGTTGGCTGTTCCGGTCGGGTTACCTGCGAATAAAGAACGAACGTATATTGTGCATAATTTAAATATGATGCAAGTTCCCGTAGGACTATGGATGCTGCCTTCGGACAATTAGGATGATGTCCTTAGACCATGATGTCCTGGGACATGAATCGCTTGGTGCGGGATTTGCAGGCTATGAAATGATGTTCTCTGGCCATGTGGATGGTGCCTTTGAACCATGATGCCTTTGAATAATGATATGCAAGTTGGATATAAGAGATCCGCATGATATGAAGTGATGTTCTCGGGCCATGTGGATGGTGCCTTTGAACCATGATGCCTTTGAATAATGATATGCAAGTTGGATATAAGAGATCCGCATGATATGAAGTGATGTTCTCGGGCCATAAAGATGGTGCCTCCGAACGATGATGTCTTTGGACAAGTTGGCGATATTTCAGCCTATGAAGAATGCAATAGTAGATGCTGACAAGACAGAGCTTAGTCTTGCGATTTTCAAAAAGGAAAGCGGGGCAGAGCTTATCCCGAAAGAAAGCGTAGATAAATATCGTCGCGAGAGGTAATTGTTCTGAAAAAATAGATAGGAGCTGTGCATAGTGAAGTAAAATGCGGATAGAGGTAGTGTAGAACCTCGAAAGGCAGAATGATAGCCTTATGCAAGGAGTAAAATGCAGTGAGAGACAATGCTTAGTCTCGGAAGACAGAATAGTAGCCTTATGCAATGTGAGGAATGTAGAGAGATAGTGCTTAGTCTCGGAAGGAAGAAAGGTAACCTTATGCAAATGGAGGTAGAGCTTAACCTCATGCAGATGGATATAGAGCTTAGTCTCAGAAGGCATAATATTAGCCTTATGAAAATGGAATGCAGAGAGACAGTGCTTAGTCTCGGAAGGCAGAAAGGTAGCCTCATGCAAATGAAGGTAGAGCTTAACCTCATGCAGATGGAGACAGAGCTTAGTCTCGGAAGGCAGAATATTAGCCTTATGCAAATGGAGGTAGAGCTTAACCTCATGCAGATGGAGACAGAGCTTAGTCTCGGAAGGCAGAATATTAGCCTTATGCAAATGGAGGTAGAGCTTAACCTCATGCAGATGGAGACAGAGCTTAGTCTCGGAAGGCAGAAGATTAGCCTTATGCAGTGCAAGAAATAAAATGTAGTGGGAGACAGTGCTTAGTCTCGGAAGGCAGAATATTAGCCTTATGCAATGATGCGAGTGCGGGAAGATAAAATGACAGTAAGAGTCCTTAGCTGATGATAAATTATGGCGATATGATTATTGCGAATACAGAGCTGCTCGTGGTGATAGTAAATGCTGGCAATGCGGGACGGGTTTGAGAATGTCTTGAGATGTCTTGCAATGATAAAAAGATATTTTGGGATTTCTCCATCTTATGCCTGCGTCTAAAGAAAAATCGTGAGTTTTGTAAAGGGGAAGGTTAGTTCGTATCCCCCACTGGCTTGATCTGGCATGCCTGCTTGATGATGATGACTTTGTTTGTACCGCAGGGGTAGCGTTGCTAAAACAAACTGCTTTTTGAGAAAAATAAATATGCATGGGTTTATAAAATATGATATGACATATAGAAAGCATAGTTTTATTTTGATGAACCGAAGACCGTGACGCGGTTAAAGACATTACGACCTCCATTGCAGCGGAGACTTGAGAGTTCCTTCTCAACCTTTGCCCCATTTTGATGGGTGAAGGCTTCTGGTTGTTACTGGTGCGGTGCTCGGGTGAACTTGCTTTGGAATTTTAAGGTCCCTCCTCAAAATTCTGCCCCAGTTTCCATTCGTGGGAAAAATGAAATTTTATTAGAATGTAACTGAACCTATAGGGCTGCCTACGTATCCCCTCTTAAATGGGAATCAGGTCAGGCGTAGTTCATTTTACAATATTTGATAGAAGCATAGAAATTACACATAGTAGCGCTTGACTGCATCTGATTTGATTGGTTTAGGACAAACTTCTCCATCCATTTCCGCCAGTATGAGTGCTCCTCCTGTTAGCACTCGGTGAACCATGTACGGGCCTTGCCAATTAGGAGAGAATTTCCCTTTTGCTTCGTCTTGATGAGGAAAGATTTTCTTTAACATCAGCTGCCCCGGTGTGAATCGTCTTGGTTTGACTTTCTTGTTGAAGGCTCTGGTCATTCTGTTCTGATATAGCTGACCATCACAAACCGCATTCATTCTCTTTCCGTCTATAAGGGCCAGCTGCTCATAATGGCTTCCTATCCATTCTGCGTCGCTGAGTTCAGCTTATTGTATAATTCTCAGGGATGGAATTTCAACTTCAGCAGGAATGACGGCTTCTGTGTCGTATACCAACATGTAAGGAGTTGCCCCGGTTGATGTGCGGACTGTGGTGCGATACCCTAACATAGCGAATAATAACTTTTCATGCCATTGCTTGTGTTTTTCTATCATCTTTCTTAATATCTTCTTGATGTTCTTGTTGGCAGCCTCGACGGCTCCGTTCATTTGAGGTCTATATGCTGTAGAATTCTTGTGCTTGATCTTGAAGGTTTCAATCACTTTCATCAAATCACTGTTGAGATTGGAACCATTATCGGTGATGATTGACTCTGGAACTCCAAACCGACAAACAATGCGATCGCGGACGAAGTCGGCTACCACTTTCTTAGTAACTGCTTTGTAGGGTGCGGCTTCGACCCATTTGGTGAAATAGTCAATGGAAACCAGAATGAACCTGTGTCCGTTGGAGGTAGCAAGCTCGATTAGTCCAATAACATCCATGTCCCAAGCGGCGAACGGCCAGGGTGAGCTTGTTGCATTAAGCTCGTTGTGAGGTACCTTTATCATATCCCCATGTATTTGACACCGATGGCATTTGCGGACATACTGGATGTAGTCTGTTTCCATGGTCATCCAGAAATAACCAGCCCGAAGTATCTTTTTGCTAGAACAAACCCGTTCATATGAGGTCTGCATGTACCAGCATGTATTTCCTCCAACAGCTTTGTTGCTTCCTTGGTGGAGACAATTCTTGGATGGATTCCCTTTGATAGATCTAGCTATATTCCTCGACGACTAACAATGAACCCTAGCAGCTTGCCAGCAGGAACCCCGAACGCACACTTTGCGGGGTTAAGTTTCAGATTGTAATTCCTTAACTTGTTGAAGAACTTTCTCAAATCTTCCATGTGATCAGCAACTTTCTTTGATTTTGATGATGACATCGTCCACATATACCTCGATCTCCTTGTGAATCATATCATGGAATATAGTAGTCATAGCTCTCATGTAAGTGGCCCCTGTATTCTTTAAACCGTATGGCATCATCTTATAGCAATACACCCCCCATGGCGTAATGAATGCCGTTTTCTCAGCATCTTCCTCGTCCATCCAAATCTGATGGTAACCAGCAAAGCAATCCACAAAAGACTGCAGCTCGTGCTTGGCACAGTTATCAATTAAGATGTGTATATTCGGAAGGGGAAAGTCGTCTTTCGGACTGGCACGGTTAAGATCCCGGTAGTTGACGCAAACTCTGACCTTTCCATCTTTCTTTGGTACAGGCACAATGTTGGCTAACCATGTAGGATATTCGACCACCTGGAGAACTCTGGCGTTGATCTGCTTAGTGACCTCTTCTTTGATTTTCAAACTCATGTCTGGCTTGAATTTTCTGAGCATTTGCTTCATTGGTGGCCATGTTGGATTAGTTTGCATCTTGTGGGCTACAATAGATATACTGAGACCAGTCATGTCATCATATGACCAGGCGAATATGTCCTCATATTCTCTTAAGAATTCCGTATATTCTTCCTTTTCTGACAATGATAGATGAATGCTGATGCATGTTTCTTTGACGTTCTCTGTGTTTCCCAGGTTGACGACCTCAGTCTCATCCAAGTTAGACTTAGGTCTATTCTCAAAGTTCTCGACTTCTTTAATAATATCCTCAGGCATATCATCCTCGTCTGACTCAGAATCCGTTTGTTGCGTTGTCTCGTTGCATGTCATAGTCGTCGGTTCATCAAGATAAGTAATAGTAATGTTGTATGAATAAAGTAATGGGGAGGAAAACAGCAGCAAGTAAATATAAGTACATGTAAGATTTATAAGGAAATTGGAAATGCTTTGATAAATTGAGTAATTGTTTGAACATAAGAGCTCTTTCTTGCAAAAATCAAAAATGCGAAAAGGAAGGAAATGCTTTAAATAAATAAACTGTAAATAATGTTTGTTTTGTTAGCCTTGCTACCCCGAGGCTCGACGGGCTTTGGTTGTCCTGACAGACCAATTGTTGAGATGTGATCCATTGCTCACGACTTCTATGGAAGGGCCTTCCTCCCCCTTTTCTTCAAAAATGACACAGTAGTCCATATCCTCATCATCCAGAAATAGATCCCTTATGGCTGCTAGCGCTTCTTCTTCGTCTGTACCATATATGACACCAGCTGGCTAGAAAGTCTGCTCTATGCGGGGTATTGGCTGCTCCAATGGGTAGTAGGGGTCGCGCCATGGTGGCGACCAGTCCTTGAACTCCTTCCAAGTGTACTCATACCCTAGACCAAAGGTAGTACCATGATTCTTGAGTGTTATAGGCTTTGTTATTCCTTGAAGATGCTTACCGAGCCCTTTACCCGGCTCGTACCCTTTCCAGTTCAGTATGCTTTCGGTCTTACTACCCCACCACTTGCCTTTGTCAATAGCGTTGACACGATCTATGTTATGATAGATTTCTCCGCCCAACTTTCTCCTTCCATCGATGACCGAAAAGGTCTGGCGACCGTAGATATGGTTGCTACTGTCGCCATAAATGATTACCTCCTGATGGTTCCATCCAAACTTCAAAGCTTGGTGTAAGGTTGATGCCACGGCCCCCGCTGCGTGGATCCAAGGTCGTCCCAATAGTAAGTTGTAGGATGCAGGCACATCTATCACTTGGAAATCTACATCAAACCAAGTTGGCCCCATCTGCAGACACAAAGTGATTTCTCCCATGGTGGACCTTTGCGAACCATCGAAAGCTTTTACGTTGAGCTATCCTTCTTTTATCTCATGTAAACTTTTGCCCAATTTCTTGAGCGTGACCAGCGGACAGATGTTGAGGCTGGAACCCCCATAAATTAGGATCCTTGTGAAGAAATAATCCTCACATTCTACAGTGATGTGTAGTGCTCTATTGTGCCCTAGCCCCTCAGGCGGTAGCTCGTCTTCATGGAAAGTGATCTTATGGATTTCCAGCACCTGTCCTACCATGTTGGCCATTTCCCCACTGGTGATATTGTCAGGCACGTATGCTTCACTCAACACCTTTAGCAAAGCATTCCTGTGAGTTTCAGAGTTTTGTAACAGGGAGAGGATGGATATCTAAGCTGGTGTCTTGTTTAACTGTCGAGGACTGAATACTCCTTAGCTTGTATCTTTCTCCACTGATCATCAGAACCTGTTTCCATGATGGGAGGACGACTGTTGGCCTGTTTGCTAGACTCGGCCAAATGCTCAGGGGTATAAACTCTGCCAGTTCTCGTCATACCCTGTGCAGCGATAGCTTCTTCAGACTTGCCTTTGCCTTTCCTCCTTGCTTCAGCGGTATAGTCCCATGGAATGGCGTCTGAATAAAATGGTGTCGTTGTGGACATTGCCACAGGAATGGGTGAGGTCATTCTCATTCCTGCCGGAGTATATATTATAAATGGCCAGATTGCAACTTCGAGCGGCCGCGCAAACTCGACTTCGATCGGCCCTGGGGCATTTCCTTTGGCGGGTGGTCTCGATTCAAACTCAAGTGGAATTGACACATTTACCTCAACTTCTTCAGATGGCTGCATCTGGACCACGATCGGATTAAGAGTAATTGCAGGCTTCTTTGGATCACCATCGGCAATTAGCCCAATCGATCCCTCAGGATCCCAATCATCTTCGACCTCAATCATGTGGACACCACCCTTATGGTCAAGTAGCGGATTATTGCGAACATTAGGAGCAGGGTCCTTGGCTACAATGATCTTGTTATCTATGAGGGTTTGTATCTTGTCTTTCAAGGAAAGACATTCCTCGATGGTGTGTCCCTTCATGCCAGAGTGGTAAGCATAGGTTTTGTTTGGATTGATCCACTGAGAAGGGTTCTCAGGGATGACAGCGGGGATGGGTGTGACATAACCTGCGGCTTAGTCTTTTCATATAATTGGTCAATGAGTTCAGCTATGGCAGTATACTGTTTTGGTGGACGACGGTCGAAATTTGGGTGAGGTCTTGGGAAGTTTTGGCGAGCGGGAGATGATTGGTAGTGAGAAGTTTGGGAATTATAGGCATTATAGACGGGAGCTGGTTGGGAGTATCTGAGCAAGGTAGGCTGATATGTGGGTGGTGGAGCTTGGTAAGTGGGTGAGGGTGTTTGGTATTGAGGTGAGGGTGTTTGGTAGCTTGGAGCTGGTTGGTACGTGAAGGAAGGTGCGGGGTATACTTGGTATTTGGGAGGGGACTTGGCTTGTTGTGCCACCATCACGGCTCCTACATCCTTCTTCCTAGACACACCACCGGATTGCAAAGCTTTATTGGCAGCCTGTAAAGCTTAAAAATTAGTAACCATACCGTTTTTTATACCTTCCTCGATTCGCTCTCCCAGTTTGATGATATCAGAAAACTTGTGCTCGTCGACCATCATAAGCCGCTCATAGTACTGAGGATCCTGAGCTCGTACAAAGAATTTCTTCATTTGTTCCTCTTCCAAGTCCGGTTTGACTTTGGCGGCTTCTGACCTCCAACGAGTGGCATACTCATGAAAGGTCTCAGTCAGTTTCTTCTTCAAGTTCTGGATGTAGAACACATCCGGTGCATTCTCCGTGTTGAACCTGAATCTATCCGTGAAGTCTGTAGCCATATTCACCCAACTAGTCCATTTCTTTGGATCCTGATTGATGTACCAGGATAGTGCATCACCTTTCAAACTCCTCATGAAGAGCTTCATGCGGATCTTTTCATCTTTTCACACGCCGACCAATTTGTCGCAATAAGTCCTCAGATGGACTCTTGGGTCACCAGTACCATCGAACATCTCGAACTTAGGAGGTTTGTACCCCTCGGGCAGTTCGACATCGGGTTGTATGCAAAGGTTCTCATAATCAATCCTTCAACCCTTTTAACTCCTTCGACGCCCTGAACTCGGTTGGTCAATTTCTTGAGTTCTTCGGCCAGATTCCTGATGAGCTTGTCATTTTCGTCAGATTCATATGCATGTGGTGTGGAGTGAGCTACAATTTCCACATAAATGGAATTGTCATAAGCCTGGAAGTGGTCTCTTGTCTGATCCCGGGGAGGTGGAGTGTTGTAGTTGCGTGGTACTGGTGGAACGGGATCTTTGGGGTGATTGGGTTGTTTTGGGGTGCCTTGGGGTAGAGTGGGGTTCAGAGCATTTGGGAAGTGAACGTCTGGGACGTTGAGGGAGAATGATAAGTGGGCCAAGTTCTTGACTTGATCAAGTTCCTCTTGGAACTTTAGCAGCTTCTTTTAGTGGAGACATACCCTGAATACCCTGCCCATCAACGATCTCAACTTGTTCATCCCTGTTGTCTTTTCTAGTATCGCTCGCATCTGCCATTTTAGTTTTACCCTTGCTTTTTCCTTTGGGAGGACTGGGAGGAGGAGTAGGAGGAGGGCCCTTTGATCTGGTGCAATAAGATGTTGATGCCAGAGTGCACGAACCAACCTTTGGGGAAGGGGAATAACTAACAAAAAGGTAGTGACGTTAGTGGAGATATAAATAATATTGCGATAATTTAAACATGTAATGCGAAAATGTAAAACGCATCCTAAGTTGGGGAACCTCTTTATGCCCGAGGTAGGCCTAGCGACAAATTAATTTGGAGAACTTAAATACTAAATGCCTCATTTTATTGATGACAAAAAATGACAAATCCGACTTGACTCTAAGAATGCGAAAATATAAAATGTCACTAATGGCCAGTAACCTTATTACATCAAAAGCGAAGTAAAGACAAATCTCATCTATTTTGTCCTAGAAGGACCTTCCCCAGGCTCGGCGCCTCTACTTGCTTTGATCAACATTCCCAACTCGCGGAGTCCCAGCAGCAAATAGGTCTTGGCTAGAATTCCTCCTTCAGCTCCCTCGGTCTTTTGACAAGTTTCGATTCTCCTAAGGAATTTCTCTTCCAAGTCAACGATGCCTCGTTACAAGTGTGTTAACCTTTGGGTGGAAGTGATCTCCATGTCTTTGCATTCCTCGCTCAACTTTTGTTAGCTATGTGGATTTTGTGATGATCTTCTTCACAGCCACGAAGCCTTTTGCGCAGCTGGTTGAACTTAGTTGTTGCCTCGGCCTTCTTGTCTATGACCCTATGTCCTTGGGTGAATCCTGGCTCAAGATTTCCTCACCAATTATCTTCCAACCATCCCAAATAGTAAGGAGAGCAACCAGCGTGATACCTGTCAAGTTTGATAGTATCCTTCTCCAAACAGATCATGCAGTGCCACAATTGTTGAGCTTGACACTTGTGAGGGCTGTCATCATTTTGAAAGTCCGCCCTGAGATGACTCATTTTCTCGACCCTTGGGATGACTTGCTTCCTCCCTGCTTGCCTCATGACTCGAATCGGGACGTAAGGGTATGTCCCCCTAAGACCAATCAGTATCAAGAACGGGGTATCTCTGGTCTGAATGATGACTCATCGGTCTTGAACCACTCGAACATCTATTGGATTTGATTTTCATTCAAATCTCTCAATAACTCAACCCATCCCTTGGCATTTTCTGGCTGTGCAAACATGTCGGGGATGTAGTTCATAGGCTTTGGATGATGGAAAGCAATATGATCATCCCAAACCCTCCTATGTATGTCTTGACGGTAGTCACCCCTTTGTAGATGCTCGGTGAGCCAGAGCTGGAGTAGCAGGTTGCAACCCTCAAAATGTTTCTCTCCTCGTTGACAGTTCTCCAAGGTTCGGCATATGTAGACAATGATCATGGGTACAATGCTGAAATCCTGTCCATCGATCCCTTCCATCAGAGTCTTGGTAACCATGGCCAACCTAGTGTGAATCCTCTCTTTCTTTGTCGGGAAGACCATCAATCCCAAAAAGCAGAATATGAAGACGAATACACGGCGATGAATGTGCCCTAGAGAGGTGAGGGAAAATTCTTCCTGGTATGTGTGGTAGGACTGACTACGGCCGTACCTCTCGTACAAGTAGTCAAAGGGGATGTACGAGTCTTCCAAACAGACTAGATCCGGGTTCTTCTTCAGCCCCATCATCTTGAGAAAACCCTGGTATGTTCGATTTTCAGGCATCAATAACCCTTGAGACTCCCAAGGTAAACCAGCCAAACCCCCTATCTCCTCTAGCAGCGGTGTCATCGCATTGTTCCCAAACTGAAAAACCGACCGATCACGATCCCAGAGTGAGGTAGCAGCCTCTATCATCATGTTATTTGGCTGAATGTCCAAAAGAGAAGGCAGGTTGCCCAGGTGTTTTCTGACTGCTGTGTTGTTGCTTGAATGCAAGTCTTCCCACCAGTTCAGAAACTTTGGGTGAATGTTGGTGACCATGCCGAATCAGGGGACCTCGTGCCTCATTTCTGCAAGATAAACAGGTTAGGCCCTTACCCCCACCGGACTCGACTATTTAACGTCACTAATTAGCAATGAGCATTTAAGTTCTCCAAATAAATGCATAGAACGTGAAGGCGTCCTTTTGGGTTCCAGGGAAACCCAGTGGACTTTGGACAAGGCTATCTTAAAATTTATTGTGTGGAAAACACGTTAGCCCTAGATAGGTTTGACCATGATGCATGCAACATACAATAGAGCAAGGTTTCTATTGGGGTTTTAGACTGGTACCCTTGAGCGGACAACTCAAGGGGGAAGGCACGGAATTGTCGACTGCACCGCTGATCGACTAGTTTTACTGCATATATGCCTTTCCGAATTTAGGGGTGATGATATTGGAAGAGCGCAACCACTCATTGTAAGCATTGCTATAGGATTTGTTTGGCACGAGTGGAATATGAATGCGGAGAATGATATGCAATAATAAGTATTAAACATATAGGCATGTATTTTCACGTTGAGAAAAGTGGTAAAGAGAGGAAATACAGCAATTATAATGGAAAGCGGTTACAAAGAAAACATGAAGATATGTCAATTACGTTTGGGTGAAATAAATACTTGCGAAAAATTAAACAATTAATGGCATATAACGGGACATAAGAAAAGGTGTAAGCATTTAAATGACAATTAAAATCCCAAATTCACAAAGCAGATTGTAATGGTATAAGCCTAGGGAAATTCCCCAGCAGAGTCGCCATGCTGTCGCGCCCCCTTTTTCTATCGCACGGGTTAGGTATGGAGAGATCAGGTTAAGACATTATGGACAACTCCTTAAAAATAAAAGGAAGAGTCTCCACCTAACGATTTAACGGTGCGTTAGGGCACCTAGAGTTGATAACTCGTAGACTAGTTTGCATTACCATAAAACGGGTAAGGGCTTGATATTATCCCAAGGGGAAGGTGTTAGGCACCCCTCAGGATCCACAACTGTGGGTCCCAGCCAATAAGTTTTGTGAATTTGGACGGTGAGCAAGTAACAAATAAGGTTCACATATGAGGGGATTTAAAACAAGTATGAAAATCTTTAAACGTTTCTTGAATAGCATAAACATTTGAAAAGAAGTGTCCTAGGTTTAAAGTAATACAGATCACTTCAATGCAATACCCGGTATGTCACACCTCGAGGAGGCGGCTACACGTGGTATTAGCGCACCGATCATCATATCCGTATTCTACCCTTCCCACCCCGTAAATGTTATTTAAAATGCGTGTGTTGGTCACGAATGCTTATTGCGTGCTATTACCCGTCCCATCCTATCAGTCCTAGAGGGTGTTTAGGACTACTATTCCCACAAGGCGAGTACTAGGCTGACCCCTTAAGTTTTAAAGGATAAACTCTAAGCGACAAGTAGAAAACAGTTAAGACTTACACATAAAGGATTCACATAAACAGTTAGGGGCTCAGATATCCCTCCACAAATAAGCACGTAAAATAGCACGTCTCAGACACAATAAAAGTCTCAAAGTCAGGACTTAAAATAAGAATTTTGAGTTGGAAAACAGTAGGGTTCAGCGGATTTTAGCAAGGGAATGATTTTGAGAACTCAGTGATAAAGCAGGAATTTTAGATAAAACAGAGTAGTTCTCAGAAAGGAGTGATTGATTTTAGATGTCCAGTTTTTTAAAAACAGATGCAGGAATTTAAAATGCACAGTAGTTTAAATGAAAACTCTTAGTAAAAGTAAATGAATAATTTTCAGAGAAAACCGGTAATTGAAAGTAAAGCATGACTTTTAAATAACATAGTGATTTCAGAAAAGGGCAAGTGATTTTGAAAAAAACTCAGTAGTTCAAAGACATAGCAAGAATCAGCAGTCTACATGAAAATTTTAATTAAAAGGGAAGTAAGTGAATAATAACAGGAACCAGAACCAGTAATTGAAAATAGAGCAGGGATTTAAGAAACAGAATGATTTGTATGTATTTCAAAAAAAGAGGATAAATATTTTTTGAAAATTCAGCAATTTATAGGCAAAGCACGAGTTGACAGTGGTAACAAACAACAAAATCTTAAGGATTTCAAAAAAAAGGACGGATTGGTTTAACTGACCACTTTTTTTTAAACAGGCAAGACATAAAACAATTGATTTTGGCTTTAATAAATATTAGGCCTAAGGTTTGCCTAGGCGTTTGAAATATAAATATTGATTGTTCATTTTAAAATAGGGTGAAATACCGACCTTTAACTCTGATTTTAAATACATGTGGATAATACACGGAGGACGGTGTTGAGTTTGTAGAAAGATGTTTTAGCCGTTTAATACAGTTTGAGCGAGGCTATTGGATTTAATAAATACTGACTAGGTATTCAACAAAAATAAAATTTAAACAGACATGTTGAAGGTAAAGTCCTAGAGAACATGGTATCTAATGCACACATTGACACCTAAATCATGATTTCTAAATGAAAATGCAGCGGCAGTAATATTTCGGCAATTCATTACTTTGTTGTGGCTATTAGATGTGAACATGATTTATAAAATAAACATGAACATGGTAGAGATGCTGAAGTACACAACCTAAACATGGTTTCTAATGCATGGTATGCATATCCTAAGCATGATATCTATTTCACACATAGATAAGTAAATCCTATGGTCATGCTTTCTACCCATTTACTAGACTAAACATGCATAGCCCGCTCCCACATTCACTATCCAGCCCCAATTATTTATTTAAAATTATTACAAACCAAGAATAAATGAATTACAATAATTGCCAAGAGAAAATAAGAAGCTATTCTATAGAGAGCCTTCAAACAGGCCTAACCTTCCAGCCTCACCCTTGTTGAGCCTAACAGCCTTACACGGCCTGGGTGCGGCAAAGCTCCCAAAGGTTCTTGTAAGGGCCCTGGCCAATACCAGCACCCAACAGTTATCAAAGTTGAGATTGGTGCAGTGTAGAATTACCTGCCTCAGTGTGTCAAAGTTCATAGGGAACTCAAGGTCCCTAAGCATTGCTCACACTGAGGGGGTGGACCCTAGAGGATCTAAGAGTAGCGTGAAGTGCATAAAGGAGTACTTAAAGAGTATTGAGTTTGAAAGAACAGTTTGAAATAGCAGTTTTTGAAAATAACTTCAAAGAATGGAAGAGTTTGTAAAACAGTTTGCAAAAGGAGAGGCAATGCAACCATTAATCCAACAGAAAGAGAACTCAAGAAAAAGCACACACAAACAAGATAAAGGAGATGGGGACAATTACTTTTCACATTAGCAGTAGAATAGGGTCAAAAAATTAACATGTTTATCACATAACTGTCACAAAGTTGCCACAAAGTTGCCACAAACATCCTAGATTAATAAAGTCACATATTAGGTTTAGGACCATATAGCATTCAGGTAGCATGGGAAGGGGACATAGGTCTGTAGCATGACAAGCTAAGTAGAGGATAAGAACAGACAAGAAACATCAGTCATGTTGATCACATAGACAAACAGGCATGTTGACTCCATAGGGGTCAAACATGGTTATAGTA
>ML251848.1:0-26026 GCA_005239495.1 Nicotiana undulata
AAGACTCTATACCTAATCCCTCAAGCTGAGGTTAGGCCAAACACTTACCTCGGCTCCAAAATTACAAGTCAAGCCTCAATCACAACCTGTCCTTTAGAATCCGACTCCGGAACGATATTATCTAGACATAATCAACCCAAGTATATCAATAATGGCTCAATAAATCAAACCCATATCCTAATTATTTATTTCAAAGCATTCTTCCTAAGATTCCAAAATTGACCCCGGGCCTGCTTGGTCAAAACACGAGGTTCGGACCAACACCCGATCACCCATTACCCCACGAGTTAGAATATATAATTTGTTTAAAGATTCGACCCCAAATTGAGGTTGAATCACCCAAATTTTCCAAAAACCTACTCTACCCAACAACCCCAATTTCTACCTTAATTTCCATGTTTTTAGGCCTAGAATCTAGTGATTAGTTGAAGAAATTAAGAGAAAACGAGGTCAAGAGCACTTACCTATGGAGTTATGGAGGTTGGGGAGCTTGATTCTCGGTTATGGAGGCTTGGGGAAGAAAAGAGAAGTGGAAAATGGAAAGAATCCCGAAATGGTTCTATTTTTGGGTTATTAAAATCACTGGAGGGATTTACCCTTCGCGTTCGCGGGCCACTGGCCGCGTTCGTGAAGGGTTGGCAGCTGGGACTAATGCGTTCGCGGAACCAGGGCCGCGTTCGCGTAGGTCTGACTCCCTAACCTTCCGCATTCGCGTGCCTCTACCTGCGTTCGCGAAGAACAACCTACCTGACCCCAGACCCCATCCTATAATACTACGCGTTCGCGAGAGGGGCGTCGCGTTCGCGTAGAGCAGTCCCCCCCATAGCTCCGCGTTCGCGCCCGTACCCCTGCGTTCACGTAGAACAAAACCCAAGCCACACTATTTACCCTTGGCCGCGTTCGCGAGCCCTTGGCCGCGTTCGCGAAGGGTATCACACCAGACATCAGAAACCTGCAACATCACACCAGATTTTTCATGTTTTCACACCCCGATAGCTACAAGAAACTCACCCGAGCCCTCAGGGCTCAAAACCAAAAATACACACGACTCCCCAAAATATTCTATGGACTTGTTCAAGCTTTTAAATCATCAAATTCATCGAATTAAACCTCGAAACTCTTAGAATTTTCTCAAACTTCATAAACTTTTAAATTTCCCATTTTTAATCTGAATCACGTCGTTTCAAGTCCGTTTCACACCAAATTTCAAAGATAAGACAAATAACATATAATAAACCTGTTCCGGGCTCCGGAACCTTAATACGGGCCCGGTAACACGGTTTTCACTTAATAATTCATTTTCAAATTCCTTTATTATTTCCAGAAAATAATTTCTTTTAAAAATTCATTTCTCGGGCTTGGGATCTCGGAATTTGATTCCGGGCATACGCCCAAGTCCCATGTTTTCCTACGGACCCTCCGGGACCGTCACATCACGGGTCCGGGTTCGTTTACCAAAAATGTTGACCAAAGTCAACTTTATTCATTTGATTATCATAAATTCCATTTTTCATCCAATTTCAATATAAAGACTTCCCGGCTACACGTCCGGGTTGCGCACGCATATCGAGGTGAGATTAACGGAGGCTTTCGGGGTCTCGGAACACAGATTTAGCTAGAATTACATTAGGATGACCTTTTGGGTCATCACAGGGTTTAGGAACCTTTGAATTGTTTGTTATGTGATAATCATGTGAGCGGCGTATACGTGAGGTGACGAGTACCTATGCGCCACCGATTTTCCTGTTTTCTCTTCTTTCCCTTATATTGTTCCCCTTCTTTCTTTATTTGTTACATGTCTAACTGTAATTCTATTCATAATTGTTACTTGTTGGATATTTATTTCACCCGTATGTTTATTTCCTACCCTTTATTTGGTTTAAACTGTTCTTATTAGCATTTTCTGTGATATCTTGGTTTGGTCTCGCTGAGTAGTAAAAATATTATTGAGTTTCATTGTTTATACGGTTTCCGCTTGCCTTGCTCTAAAATTCAAGTGTGGGTAAAGGGCCTTGTCTGAATTCTATGAGTTTCTGTACATTATGTGGAATTTATTTTGATATGATGGGATCGGGTTGCACGCCGCAACAGAAGGAATAAGGAGGATGTATAAGGAGGAATAAGGGTGAATATGAATATTCGGTGGGATCAAGTTGCACGCCGTAACAGGAGGAAAAAGGGTGGATTGAAACAGAGGAATAAGGGAGGATTGGTGGGACCGAGATGCACGCCACATCAATATATATGTTTATTTATTATTCATTAACTGTGTAGATTATTCGATGGTTTTATATTTTGTTTAAGGATTGATTATAGCTGGATATGGATAAAACACTGAGCTTACGTATTTATTTATTCTTGCAATTTACTGCTTAAAATTTCCGTTCTCCTTTTTTTGTTTCATTATTTACAGCCTGTATCATATATATATATATATATGATACAGCCTCGTCACATCTTCATCGAGGTTAGGCTAGGCACTTACCACTACATGGGGTCGGTTTTACTGATACTGCACTCTACACTTCTTGTGCAGATTTCGGAGCAGGTTGTGGCTGACCGAGAGACTTGGCTCAGGTTCACAGTTGGAGACCCAAGGTAGTCCTGCTGGCGTCCGCAGGCCCTGGTGTCCCCTTCTATATCCCTTTATTACTCTTTTTCTTACATTTCAAGAACAAATGTAAATTTCTTTCATACTCATGTTTTTAGAAAATCATATTGTGTTCGTGAAACTGTGGCACTAGGTTACTAGGGAGATATAGGATGTAAATGACTTCGATGCATATATTTACTTTACAATTATTGTATTTTATTTTGTTTAATTGCCGTTGATTACTAAAAATGAATATAAATGGTTAAACAATCTCTAATGTTGGTTTTCTTGGCAAGTGTAATGTTAGGCGCCATCATGATTCCGACGGTAGGAATTTCGGGTCGTGACATATGTATGTATATATATGTGTGTGTGTATATATATATATATATTATAAAAGCACTAATGTTTCACGCTAAATGTTGAACGACAAAAATATCCCCAAAATATTGATAGACTATTATGCCCTTACAACGATAAATTTATTATAAGATAATCCATATTGGATAGAATGGTAAATTTAATTTCACCGAATATTTCGAACTCTGAATTCAACTAAACTTCTGTCTGCTTGAATTTTGGTCAATCCCCTATGTATTTGAAACTGTTCCCAATTGAAGTTGCAACTGTTTCCACTCTAATTTCTTCACTTTTCTTTCTTCGACTATTACAATTTAATAATAAATATGTGATAATTTTTTTGTATACTTTTATTTATGTTCTACATAACTGGGTTAGAATTTAGCATTTTAATATACAATTTTTCTTATCTATCTAAATTATTATAAAATCACGAATGTTTCATGCTAAATATTGGACGACGAAAATATCCTCCAAATATTAATCGACTTTTATACCCTTTATTAATTAGATATCTTCGTAATATTAATGTACAAAAACGTAAAAGTATTCCGTTAGTTATTGAATCCAACTCAAAATCTCTTATATGATAACTAAACCTTTATAAATACGTCCTTTATTTTAGTTTACCACTTTAAACAGATTTATATTAGAAGTCAAGTAAATTTAAGAGACTTTTATGTTAAAAAAAAAAGTGAATTGGAATATCGAAAATCAAACATAAATCGTATTATCTACCAAACACCCATTCTTCGCAAGGATTTATGCTCAAAATTCATATCTACAGAACATATCAATTTTATTATGAATTATTTTTTTTCCAACCTATGGATGGATTTACATCCTGAAAACTTATTGAGTTAAAAAAATTTAAATAAAAAATAAAAATAAATTAATGACCTTCAGTATTTCACTTGGCCATCTCTAATTTTCACCCTCTTTGATTTTCTCTTTCTTACATTTTCTTCTTTGAACAGTATTTGATTTAGATAATTCACTGAGAATAATAATCAGTTGAAGCAATGATAAAAATATTATTGAGCATAAGGGAATTTTAAACGTTGACAGTAACTAATAACATTTTTTTAACTCCTTTAGTATCATTTTTTTTTGTGCGTAGTTGATTGGGTTAAACAAAACAGGGATATGAAATTGGACATAACTTCTTAGCATGACCGTGTTACTAAGAAGTAAGGCCCCAGAAAGCTGGTTTATTGAAGGTAATTAAGTAGCAATCTGAAGTGCAGTGTATTGGGATGAAAAAAATCTTGGTTTTGGAAAAAAACATATTAGAAACTAGAACAAAGTAAAATCATGTTCACTCAAAAGTACTTAAGATCATACAAGGTTCTTTATTTTTTTTTATTTTTTTTACCATATATTAAGTTAACTTTTTGTTTATCCGAATAAAATAATGGACCTAAAATTTACGTGTAAAGCACATACATAGAGACTAGTATCTATCTATACTATATTGAAAACACGAAGGCCCTTAGCAAAATGTCGTTCGCCTTATTTACCCTCTAAAAATAGAGCTCACACCGGACAAAATTGTCATTTGATTATTAATTTAATATTTAACTTTTAAGCTAATAATTACCCTTCCTAATTTAAACTATGTAATAACTCCTAATATTTAAGAATTTAATATCGTCTAGGATTTTACTTATATTGATATATATTTTTTCCTTATTTGAATGTAATTTGAATTTTTTTAAAAAGATATTGGAGTAATATACTTAATTTAGTTTAGATTTCCATCATTCGCAAGTTTTTGTTAGTATGCCTAATATTTATGAGTAGTAATTTTTGTGATGACCCAAAAGGTTATCCTGTGTATATATAGCTAAATCTATGTTCCGAGGCCCCGAAAGCCTCCGTTAATCTCACCTCGATATACGTGCGTATCCCGAGCGTGTTGCCGGGAAGCTTTTATGTGAAAACTTGATGAAAATGGAATCTTATAATAATTAATGGAATAGAGTTGACTTTGGTCAACATTTTTGGTAAACGGACCCGGACCCGTGATTTGACGGTCCCGGAGGGTCCGTAGGAAAATATGGGACTCGGGCGTATGCCCGGAATCGAATTCCGAGATCCCAAGCCCGAGAAATAAATTTTTAAAGAACATTATTTTCTGAAAATAATAAAGGTTTTTTGAAAATGATAATTAATGTGAAAACCGTGTTACCGGGCCCGTATTATGGTTGCGAAGCCCAGAACATGTTTAATATAGGTTATGTGACTTATCTGTGAAATTTGGTGTAAAACGGACTTGAAATGACGTGATTCGGATCAAAATCAGAATAATTAAGCTTTATGAAACTTTAAGGAAATTTTATGAGTTTTGAGGTTTAATTCCTGGATTTTGATGATATTTTGGTGATTTAAAAACCTGAATAAGTCCGTAGGATGATTTGGGAGTTGTGTGTGTTTTTTGTTTTGAGTCTCGAGGGCTCGGGTGAGTTTCGGGTAGCTAACGGGTGTAAAAACATGAAAAATCTGGTGTTTTGTTGATTTTCTGGTGTCTGGTAGCTTTGTCTATGCGATCGCATAGGTGGAGCTGCGATCGCATAGAGTTGAGGGTGGGGGAGGGGTCTGATGCCTTACGCGATCGCATTGGTGGGGCCGCGATCGCAGTGTAGGAGATCATGAAGCTCCGCGATCGCATTCTTCTATCTGCGATCGCAGAGAGTGCAGTCCAGCTTCTCCGCGATCGCATTCCTCTCTCCGCGATCGCAGAGAGTGAAACCCAGCTAACTCCGCGATCGTAATCCCTTGTCCGCGATCGCACTGAACATTTTCGCCCAGTTATTTTAAAAGCCCCAAAACAGAATACTATACGGGATTTTCATATTTCCATCGCTTTCTCCTTCCTCCAACCTCCATTGAAGACCTCCAAGCCATTTTCTCCTCCATAACCTTTTGGGTAAGTATTCCTAACACCAATTTCTTCCATTTCCCTTTCTTAATCACTAGAATCTAGGCCTAAAATCCTAAAATCAAAGTAGAAATTAGGGGTTTTGGGTAGAGTTAGGTTTTTGGAAATTTTGGGTAATTCAACCTCAATTTGAGGTTGGATTTCAAAACAAATTATACATTCTAACTCGTGGGGGTATGGGTGATCGGATTTTGGTCCGAGCCTCGTGTTTGGACCAAGCAGGCCCGGGGTCGAATTTTAGTATTTTTGGAAGAATGCTTGGAAATGGGTAATTAGGCTATGGAATTGATTTATTGAGTCATTATTGTATACTTGAGTTAATTATGTCTAGATAATACTATTCCGGAGTTGAATTCTAAAGGAAAGGCGGTGTTAGAGGGTTGATTGCTATATTTTTGGACCCGAGGTAAGTGTCTTGCCTAACTTGGTGAGGGAATATGTATTGTGCTTTATGTGTTATGTGGTTATCACGTTCAATGCATAGGTAAGATGACGAGTACCTACGCATTGTGTGTCAAAGTATGCCCGTGAGTCCATTTTTGCTTAATTCCTTGTTATTGCCTCAATGATTATCGTGTTATGAAGTAGTTCTTTTGGGAAGTTATGTCCTCATAAGAATTTGGTTATAGCTGAGACCCTTGCCGGGCAAATGTGTTTGACTTTGGTTGTTATTCCCCATGTCGGGTGGTTGTGGATTGAATTTCGGTAATTGATTTTCCTTGCCAAGTTTGTGATTTGTTGTTGATATTACTTGGGTGAGGAAGAGAGTAAAGCACGAAGGGTGATGTCGTGCCATTCATTCATATCACTCATTATTTATTTATTACAATGTGAGGAAGAGAGTAAAGAACGAAGGGTGATGTCGTGCCATTCATTCACATCACTCATTATTTATTTATTGCAATGTGAGGAAGAGAGTAAAGCACGAAGGGTGATGCCGTGCCATTCATTCACATCACTCATTATTTATTTATTGCAATGTGAGGAAGAGAGTAAAGCACGAAGGGTGATGCCGTGCCATTCATTCATATCATTTCTTTATTTATTATTGCACAATGAGGAAGAGAGTAAAGCTAGAAGGGTGATGCCGTGCCATTCTTTTCATTTATTATTGTGATCATTTCATATACATTTACCTGTTGTATAGTGAGGAAGAGCGTAAAACACGAAGGGTGATGTCGTGCCATTCATTTATCTGTTTATTTATCGTGTTTAACATCTCATTTTGCTATCTATCTGTTTCCCCCTTACTTGTTCCCGTTTCCCCTTGCTTATCCGTTGAATATCTGTCACTTCCTTGCTATATTTTTGGTAGAACTGTACATGTAGATTATCGTCGTCGTATCTAGCCTCGCCACTACTTCGGCTGGGGTTAGGCTCGGCACTTTCTCAGTACATGGGGTCGGTTGTACTGATGCTACACCTGCACTTCTCTATGTTGTGCAGATCCCGCAACTGGACCCGGTGGACACTGATTGAGGGAGCATCCTTTAGTCCACTTCAGAGATTACAAGGTAGACCCGCAGACGTTCGTGGGCCTTGTCGTCTCCTCTATCCTTATCTTTCTATTCTGTCTTATTTGCCTTAGTTCTAAGACAGCTTATGTATTATTTCTTCAGACTTTGTATTTAGTAACCTCTTAGTCAGTTCGTGAGTTAGTGACTCCAGGTGCTGGGATATTGTAAACGAATCATTTTATTGGTGTTTGAGTATTTTTCAGAATTTATCTGCTTCCGCATTTGAAAAAGGAATATTAGATGTTTTACCTAAATTCTGTATTTTTAATGTTAGTACGTTCATGAAATTGTATACGTTGGCTTGTCTAGCGGGTTCAATGTTAGACGCAGTCATGACCCAATGGTGGGATTCCGGGTCGTGACAACTTTTTCTTTTCCTCCATAACTTTTCTAAGAATAAAAAAAAGGGTAGCGTGGTTTTGAAAAGTCGAAAAAGTCTTCATTAGAATATTAGTCCACTCGAATATCATCGCTATATTTTTTTCTTTTTATTTATTTTTTAAACTAACCAATTTTTCATTACTTTATTTTCTTCTAATTTTATAAATAAATTAATATTGACAAGTTTGATGTAACTTTTTAATGGTTGTATTGATTAGGAGATGATGATAATAACTAAATTTAGCAAGATTGTTGCAAGGAGATCAAAATAAAATCTCTATTCTTCTTTATACTTGGTTAATGGCATTTCAGATATATTTTAACTAATATATAAGACCTTGCAACCGATTAAGAATTTAATGTTTTAAATTTTATAAAATCAATATTTAATATTAAAAGTTTAGTATGAATTTTTTACTTTGACATAAATACTATAATGCATATTTTCATTTAACTAGATGAAAAGGATTTATGCTTTTTCCTCTAAAATAGAAACTAATATTATAATTAATAAAGTTTATTACGAAATTTGAATTCAAGAAAAATAAGAATTAGTTACAAAATTCGTCTCATAGCTAATACTATAACTTTTTAATAATCTATCGCCGATCTATCATATTTTTTATACATAATTTATCTGTCACAATTTTCTTTAAATATTTTTTTGTTGACATGTCTAGAATATATAGTATTCAAATTATTATTTTGTACGAAGTTAAAATAAATGAAGGGGATACATGATAAATCTCTAGCTTTCAAAACTAACTAGATTACTTTCATGCTTAGCTAGGTCATCGGTTATTTTGTTAACTAAATAGGATCAATATTCGTCATTTTCAAGAGTTTATATTTAATAAATTTTCTTTTCTAACTTAAACACTTTGTTCCCTAAATAATGTTATAATTTAGAAAAATTATATTTTTTGATATAGGGTACACGCGCATCGCGCGTATCCTAAAACTAGTTATTATAAAAGCACAGCATTAAAAACGCTACTTTATCTAATAAATTTAATTGCATGGACTTCTAATCTTTAACGAATTTCAATAATTTAGCTATTTGGGATATCATGTCCTACCTATAATTGGAAATTCTAAAAGCATACCGACTCTACAAGTATGAAAGTGATTTTAACAACTAGATCTTACCTCTATTCTTATGAATATAAATCTTATTTAGTACTCCTATCATAGTTAAAGAAAATCAAAGTACCCCTATTAAATATGGGGTTAGCATGAAAAAAATGACGACGACATGATTCATAGGTCTAGACGAGAATAATGGTAAAAAATCATGTTCCTGGGTAAATCATAGCGCTCGAGTCTCTTCAAGCTTAGAGATCGACATCAAATACAATTTGAAATAGTAAGAAAAACAGATTTGTTGTATTTAAAAGTAATTAAGAAATTGAGAAGGAAAAAAAAGGACCTAGATTTGAGGAAGAACCCAATATATATAGGTGCCATGATAAGGACAAAGAGTTATTTAAGTAAGCACCTTTGATAATGTTTTTACTTCTAAGTACTTCCTTCTTTATTGGATCATAGTGCTCGAGCCTCGTCTTTATTTAATTCGCTTCTTTCGGTTCAAAAAAATTGTTTAAAATTAGAAATATAGTAGAAAATATAATTTATTTAAAAAAAAAAAAGGACTGACGATACTTCAAACTTTTTTAAAAAATCATATCTTCAAACAAACTTATTTCTCATGTATAATTTTTATTAAGTTTAATTTTTTGCTCATCTATGTAAATAATTGACTGAAAATTTACGTGCAAAGCACGTACATAAAGACTAGTATATATATATATATATATATATTCGCAACAAAAGAGCCCACCTATTAGTTACAGGACCAAGTCCTGCGAACAAGAATAATCATAGCACATGTTATATTAAATGGTTGGCAAAGGAAGATGGCTAGTATAGTATACAATTTTCAATTGTATAGTACATAATTTCAATAGGAAACATTGAATACTTTCACCGTCAAAATTGTGAATCCTTTCTCTATATATATAGATATACAGATATACATAACCAGCATATAGAGACCGTCATGAATCTTATCCTACGGTAGGCAATATGAGAAATTTGATATTTGTGACATCTCTTAGCGGTTTCGGAAGAACCAATTAGTGAAACAATGATTTATTTCCAAATAAAAAACCTTTGAAAATTTTGTGAACCAAATTTTCTTTACTAAAGTGTTTGTTTCCTTTTCACTAATTTTCTAAGCACCGAGTATAGCGGTGGGAAGAGAGAGAAACATATTGGATCCCACCCTAATTTTCTCATTTCGTGTACTTGAGTCCAATTTATTCAAAGTCAAATAGGTGGATTCAGTAGCACGATATGGCCAACCAAAATCTTTAAACTCAAGGAACTTTGTGTACTTTGCGATAACTGGAGTAGTTTTCACATTGAAATGCCGCCCTTTAATCTCCGTATACTCATTCTCTCAAAGCTTCGCTCTTTAACCTTTATTCCTTCACAAATCTTTGCTTTACATGTTACGATGAAGACATACAAACCAAATGGCCGACGTTTCATCATTTCCTCATTTTTCTTTATTATATTCCTTTGCGTTCTAGCTTCAATCAACCAAATCCGATTTGACAGCTTTTTGATATTAGGTAGATGTGATTTATCTCAAACAACAATTAGCAGTAATTCTTCTTCTGCTACAAATTTTCTTAGTGTAAATTCCTCCTCCTTGTCCACCAATAACGAAATCCGAATTCTCATAGGAATTTTGACACTTCCCGATCAGTACCAAAAGCGACACTTCCTGCGTCTAATCTATGGAACACAACCTCCAATATTGGGTGCAAAAGTTGACATCAAGTTTGTGTTCTGCAATCTAACAAAAGAAGATCAAAAGGTATTAGTGGCACTTGAAATAATGCGTTACGACGATATCATCATCCTCAACTGCCAAGAAAATATGAACAAAGGTAAGACGTATACCTATTTTTCCAGCTTGCCAGAGCTATTTTCAGTCTCAGATGACCAGCCATATTATCCACCTTATCATTACGTGATGAAAGCCGACGATGACACATATATAAGGCTTGAGAGTTTTGTAGAATCCCTAAGGCCATTGCCTAGGGAAGATTTGTACTATGGTTATGTTATTCCATGTCCTAGCATGGACCCTTTTGTTCATTACATGTCAGGCATGGGCTATTTAGTGAGTTGGGATATAGCAGAATGGATAAGAGGTTCTGATATTCCTAAAAATCATTTAGAAGGGCCAGAAGATAAGGTTTTTGGAGAGTGGCTCCGAGATGGTCACCGGGCAAGACATCGGTACAATGCCAAATGGTCTATGTACAATTTCCCGGAGCCGCCGACGAGATGCACGCACGAGCTGTGGCCGGACACCATTGCAGTTCATTTGCTGAAGAATCAAGAGAAGTGGATTCAGACGCTAAACTATTTCAATGTCACTAGGGATCTTAAACGATCTAAGTTGTATCACATACCTTAGGCAAACACGTATTTTTCTCTGTTTTCTAGTTAACGTGACAATTTTTCTGAGATGCATTGATATTCAAAGAGAAAGAAGTTGCAGAAATTCATTACACAATCTGGCGTCTAAATTTTTCGGCATTTCATAATATCTTAATAACCTAATTATATCTGTTTTAAAACCAAAATCAATATGTGATTACCAAAATGAGATCAACTTTTCACGCCCATGAAATTCATGCATGGTGAAGAGTAGGTTACATAAAGCAGTTTCCTCTCTCATGCAAAATTATCTAATTAGAAACGACAGATGCGTTTGACAATTTGACCAAAAGTGCAAGCAAGAAGCTGCCTAATCTGGAGTGAGACTAAAGTTAGGCTCACTTCCATAACCTTATTTCCGCTAAGATAGAATAAATGCATGTGACTGCAAAGGATAGCTAGCGACTTCTAAATTGCAGCGCACGGAAAGGCAAACTTTCCCCCCATGTCTCCCACCAACTCCCCCCCTCCCCACCCCCACACACACCCCAAACTCCACCCACCCACAAAGCATAAAAAAAATAGAAATTAAAAAAAATGAGCGCTTTGAATATATATATATATATATACTCCTGACCTAAAAATATGGCCCCTTTATATTTATTTGTGAAGCTCAGTTTTCTTTAACTCCAGTTTTCTCCATAATAAAACTTACTCCCTGTATTTCAATTTATGTGAACCTGTTTGACTGGGCACGAAGTTTAAAAAAAAAATGAAGATTTTAGGAATTTGTGGTCTTAAACAAGTCAAAATTGGACCCAGAGTATTTGTGTGGTTATAAAAGCTTCTATAGAATTGTAAGTTTAAGCAAAATTGTTTCCAAATTTAGAAATGAGTCATTCTTTTTTTAATGGACCAAAAAGGAAATAGGTTCACTTAAACTGAAACGGAGGGAGTAATATTTTTAAAAAAAAATTTATTTAGGGAATAAATTTCTTTTGTGACTTTCAGATTGACAGAGTTTTTCTTTATTTGTTTGTGAAAATTGACTGAAAGTTTGTATTTTACTACATCAAAGGAATTAAGTGGCTCTGTACATGTGAAGACAGTCACATTATCTAACAGTAGGCCTCTCATTATTGGGCCAGTTTTACTTTTATATTTTCGGGGAACCGACCCTTGTCCGGATTGGTTTACAATTTTAATTTTAGCTATATTTACATGTACATATAAATAGAGTTAGTTTGACTCTATTTTTAATTGATCGATCAAAACCTTATTTACACTATTGTCTTTCAATTCTCTTCTCTCTCACCGACTTAGACGACTAGGGTTCATACTCGATCCATTCTCAAATCATCATTGATTTCATAGCTTATCATGGTATCAGAGCATCGATCCGAGTTATCCGCAACGTTCATTGTGATTTCATCGGTATAGTTTCTTGGATTCCGCCAGTCACGATTGTCTCTTCGACTTTTTTGACGGTTCAAACAAGGTTTGGGGTTTTCTGCAAATTTCGTCTATGGAAGATCATATTTTACTTCTCTTGAGCTCAATCAAGGAATTCCGGTAACATCACATCAATTCCTCACATCATTTGATAGTCTGTTCAACTTTGTGCCCTAATTTTGAAAAATTGTTCATCTCTGTGATTGGTCGTTTGTGTGACTGATGAGAAATATTAAGTTTGAGATTTTACTGTATTTGTCAAACAACTTCAATCTATATTTTTTATTTTGAATTGCACACATGGCAGACTCAACTCCTACTTCTACTGAAATTCCCTTAGCACCTCACTTGCTCCTTCTCATCCATTGTATGTGCATGTATCAGATAATCCGGGAGTTACACTGGTAACTGTCCCTTTTTCTGACACTGGGTATGTATCTTGGAGAAAAAATATTCTTATTGCTCTATCTGCTAAGAACAAGGTTGATATGATTAATGGAAGAATCACTCAGCCATCTCCCGACTCCCCCCTGTATGATCATTGGCTAAGATGCAATGGCATGGTCTTTGCATGGTTGAGTTATTCAGTGTCTAGGGATATTGCTGACAGTGTTCTTCACTATGATACTGCAAGAGAACTTTGGAAAGATCTAGAGGAGAGATATGGTCAATCTAATGCCAGTAGGTACCACCAAATTCAAAGAGAAATTGGAGGAGTCTCTCATGGTTCTAGTGACATTGCTAGTTATTACACTAGGTTAGGAAAATTGTGGGATGAGTTAAAAACTTCTTCATTTGGACAAACTTGTACATGTGGACTAGAACCACGGTGCAGTGAAGGACAAAAGCTCATTCACTTTCTTATTGGGTTAAATGAAATTGATGTGCTAAACGTCAATACCACACAAGAGGGGGNGTAAACCTAGGGACTAACTCTAATCCCTTTGTGGCAAACTAGCCTCTAGCTAATTGCGACAAACTTCAAGTTAACTCTAACTTGAACACTGTGTACCTATTACAATTGCTTCTAGATAAAGCTGAAAGATACAATATGTAATCACCTACTACAAACAACTAGACTCGAAAGACAACAAATAGAACTGGTTCTTTGTGCTGGTTCAAGTAGCTTTTGAGTCGCACAAGGATTCTTCACATGAACTGCTTGCAAAATTGCTTTGGTAATTTTGCTTTCAATTCTTGTTTCACTTCTGTGTTTGTGCGCAATTTCTTCAGCAGGAATGCTTCAACAATTTATAAAATCAGTAGCTGAGATGTTGTTGTTCAGTTCTGATGCAACTCTTCCTTGGTGGAAGAGTTTGAGTCTATCTCAACTTCCTTGATCTTCCTTTATCTCTATTTTTTCCTACCTGAATGCGAAGTCCATCTCCTTATCAATTTGCAACCTTTTCGCTTAGTAGATAACCTCTTAATTCTGAGATGATGTTTATCTCTTGCGCATGGACTCTTCTCGTGCTATCTAGTCTGCTTGACTATGTTTGCCCTGATGGACCTGGTTCAACTGTGTTGTCATTTGTCATTCTTCAAAACCATGCAGTGACTTGATTCAACAGAAACATCCTCCAACGTTAGAAGTAACATCCTTCTGATGATTCCTGTACCTTAGCTTGAGTAAAGGCTATTCAATGTTGCTACATGATGAGAGTCAAAGGGAAATTCAAGCTTTAGGATCTCCATTTCTCTCCGAATCAACTTCTTTTCATGCCAAATCCTCTCATGTCCAAACACTTCAACAAGAAATTCTTATTCTCAGAAGATGAATTTTGAGAACAAAAGGTCCAATATTTTGTGCAAATACTATAGAAAGCCTGGTCATTCTGTTGACAAGTGCTATAGGCTGCATGGATTCCCTAGTGACTTCAAATTTACCAAGGGGCAGAAGACAGTGGCTTGTGTTCAGCTTGGTAACCCCAAAACTAATTCCTTCTCATCTCCTGAAGTTCTACCTAGAAGTCCAGTCCATGGTTTGAGTAAAGAACAATATCAACACCTCATGAGTCTCTTCCAACAATCTCAAATTTCTATTACAAATCAGGATCCCAATATTGCTTCTTCTGTTATGGGAGCATTTGCAGGTGTGTATTGTAGTTTTGCTGTGTATTTTGTTGCTTTATGCTGTGTTTCTCAATTAAAGGTCAACACTTGCATTCTAGATTCAGAAGCTACTAACCATATGACCCCACATAAAGAACTCCTACACAATATTCAACCATTACCTTCTCCTTATTAGGCAACACTACCGAATGGTTACAAAGTAAAAGTCAATTGCACTGGTTCTTTGAAACTATGTAATGATCTAATTCTAACAAATGTACCTTTAGTTCCGTCTTTTCAATTCAATTTGATTTCTGTTCCACAATCAGTTGAATAATTTCTATGTACATCCCTCTTTATCAATATCTCTTGTTGTATATAGCCCCTTCTCTGAAGAGGCCACTGGAAATTGGTAGGGTTGCCAATGGGTTGTACATCATTCATTCAGATCTCATTGTGAGACAATCTGTTTCACCTGTAAATACCATATCAACTATATCTTCTTCTCTTAAATGTGGTTACAATGCTTGTACAACTGCTTGTAATCATGTTTCTTCCATTAATAAAACTAATCTTTTCTGGCATCAAAGATTAGGGCATATGACATTTAATAGAATGAAATATATCCCAGCTCTTTATGATAAGTTGTCTTCAAAACAGTCCTTTATTTGTCATGTTTATCCCTTATCTAGACAACAAATACTATCATTCCCTGATAGTACTGTTAAGTCTACTCACTCCTTTCAACTTGTACATATTGATCTATGGGGCCCTTATCATACAAAAATATATAATGGATTTAGGTATTTCTTGACTAATGTTAATGATTTCTAAAGAGTAACCTGGACACACTTACTTTCTTGTAAAAGTACTGTTTTTTTCCATTATCAAAGCTTTTGTTTCTATGGTCCATATTCATTTCAATTATAAAGTTCAAATAATTAAGTCTGATAATGAATTTGAGCTAGGCTCCAGTGCTCAAATTTCATCCTATTTTGCTAATTCTAGGATTTTTCACCAAACCACAGTTCCCCACACTCCTCAACAAAATGGGTTTTTGAGAGGAAACATAAGCATCTCTTAGAAACATCAAGAGCTCTTTTATTTCAATCTAAACTACCTGTCAAATATTGGGGTGATTGTGTTCTTACTGCCACCTATTTGATAAATATGTTTCCCTTAGTGTGTTACACAACCTTGGAACCTTTGGTTGTCTTTGCTTTGCTACATTACCAAATGTGGGTAGGGATAAATTTCAACCTTGAGCATCTCCATGTGTTTTTCTAGGTTATCCTATTGGAAAGAAAGGGTATAAGTTGCTCAATCTTACATCTCATTCCATTTTACTTTCTAGAGAGGTCATTTTTCATGAACATATCTTCCCTTATGATTCTTCATCTCCTTCTTTTGTCTTTCCCATTACTTCTAATCCCTTCACTGGCATTTTTCGTAATACTACAACTAATGTTTCTTCCTCTTCTCCTTTTAATACTACTTCTACTTCATCACCTGTTCAGGTTGTTTAACCTAGTTCACCAGTAGATTCTTCTTCTCATGTTCCTCCTTCCAGTTTTCCTTCTTCTTCTCCTACCCTTTCTACTATTTCTCCTATTGTATCCCTTAGTAGATCCACAAGAGATTCTACCACACCTGCCTATCTTCAGGACTATGTCTATTACACAGCCATCCCCACCTTTCCTGTGAATTCCAAGGTTGCCTCTACTGAGATTCATATGCTTGAGCCTCAATTTTACCATCAAGCAGCACGTCATCCTGCATGGAAGGATGCTATGGTTATGGAATTTCAAGCTTAGGAGGCAAATCAAACTTGGGACATTGTTCCATTGCCTTCAGGTAAGAAAGCTTTACCATGCAAAAGGGTATACAAGATCAAACAAAAGTATGATGTTTCAATTGAGAGATACAAGGCAAGGTTAGTGATTAGAAGTGATTCCCAGAAAGAAGGCATAGATTATTTTGAAACATTTAGTCCAGTTATCAAGATCACAACTGTCAAGTGTCTTCTCACCTTAGCAGTCAAGCATGGTTGGGCAGTCCACCAGTTGGATGTCGACAATGCTTTCCTACATGGGAATCTCCATGAGGAGGTGTACATGAAAATAACTATAGGGTTGATTGTGGGTCCTTCTTCTTCTGATCCTCCTTTAGCATGCAAATTAAAGAAACCCCTTTATGGTTTTAAGCAGGCCTCTAGGCAATGGTTTGCAGAACTTTCTCAATCTCTTCTTTCTAGAGGTTATTTTCCTAGCAAGAATGACTCCTCTTTATTCACCAAAATCACTGCCTCCTCCACTATTATTTTAGTGGTATATGTGGATGACATTCTATTGGCTGGTGATAATGGTGAAGAATTTCAGATTTGAAAGCCTTTTTGGATCAACAATTCAGAATCAAAGATCTTGGTTATGTTCATTATTTCCTTGGCCTTGAAGTCTCTTTGGTGGAAGGTGGTTATGTAGCGCATCAACACAATTACACCAAGGATATTTTATCTCAATTTCATTGTCAAGATGACAAGCCTGTTACTACTCCTCTTGATCCCCAACACAAGCTCCACATTTATTCTGGTGATCCAATTTCTGATCCTTCTGTCTATAGAAAGTTAATTGGGAAGTTGAATTTTTTACAACATACTAGGCCAGAAATTTCTTTCTCTGTTCAACATTTGAGCCAATTTTTGGTCTCACCTAAGGTTCCTCATATGTTGGCTGCACTACATGTTCTCGGATACCTTGGTAATGATCCTTCCCAGGGTATTTTGCTAAGCAACTCTCATGATTTCAACCTCAAGGCTTACTCTGATTCTGACTGGGCTGCCTGCCCTATTTCGAGGAGGTCTGTTACTGGATATTATATTCTTCTTGATGACTCTCCTGTTTCTTGGAAATCATAGAAACAACCTACAATTTCATTAAGCTCTGCTGAAGCAGAATATAGGGCTTTGAGATAGGTGGTTGCTGAAGTTTTCTGGCTTCTTAGGCTTCTTGCTGATATGGGATTTTCTATCACTTCTCCTCTTTTCTATATATTGTGATAGTCAAGTTGCTGTACATCTTGCCAGAAATTCGATTTTTCATGAGCGCACCAAACACATTGAAGTGGATTGTCATTATGTTAGAGATGTTCTTTCTTCCAGGATGATTTCTCTTCACCATGTTCATACCTCTGCTCAACTAGCTGATGTGCTTACTAAAGCCCTCACTGGTGTTCCTCATCACAGACTTTTATGCAAGCTTGGTGTTCAATCACCCTCAAGCTTGAGGGGGCGATAAATCCTTAATACAAAATCTAGATTCTGGTTGAGTTTACTAATAGTGGGCCTCTCATTATTGGGCCAGTTTTACTTTTACATTTTCAGGGAACCGCCCATGTTTGGATTGGTTTACAATTTCAATTTTAGCCACGTTTACATGTACATATAAATAGAGTTAGTTTGACTCTATTTTTAATTAATGGATCAAAACCTTATTTACACTACCGTCTCTCAATTCTCTTCTCTCTCACCGAACGGTTAGGGTTTATACTCGATCCATTCAAATCATCATTGATTTCATAGCTTATCAGAGTAACTGATTTTTCGAAAAAAAATGAATGTTTTTATTAGATTTACGCCTAATATCTTGAGCACAATTGTAACGATTGGCATTGTTAGCGGGATACTTTGAGCTTATTTGGTGTTTTGTATGTGTAAGGAATGATTTGGATAAAAGTGGAATGAAAGGAGTGCATTAGAAGCTACGCAAAATAGAACAACACAAAAATGGTGAAGCCGAATGGGGACTTATGCAAGCTGTGTGGTGTTCGACGCAGATGAGCACCCTAGTTATCCTATTCGAACTGGGATTGGTTGATGTGTATGCGGTTGAGACTAAGACCACCTGATTTTTTTATTTGACCGAGACCAAGAGGTTGCATCGGAGGCCGGTCCCATAATGGTACAGACTAAATCACGAGGATAAGGTATCGAGTTCAGAATCGAGGTACCTATCGAATTCGAGACTAGTAGCGATCAAAGCCAAATAAGATAGACATCGAGCAAGAACAAACGTAGAACAATAACAGAAAGGCCAGATATCCGTGAAGGGTCGTGGATCATGGCATAAATCTCAGAACTGATCAAATCAGAAACGATTAATTAGCTAACCATGGGATTTCCTTCTGTAATTAGAGTTATACCATAAATAGAATTCCTCTACAATATAATGGGGAGTTCTAACAAAAATTAAGACACATTTTTCACAGATATCAAAGCAATATACTTCTATCTCTTGCTTACATTCTTGTTCATCAGTTTATTCTTATATTGTTCTTGCACCAATCAGTTCGAGGGTACTCTAACTCTAGGGCTGAGTTATGTTCAAATACTGGTTTTCTTTACTTTACTGTTGATTACTATTATTAATCTTCTTATTTATCAGTTGGTGTTAAGTGAAATCACATATCCTTAAAACCACATTATAAGTTTAATTGTTATCCAATTTTTTGAGGTAAACAGTTAGGCGCCCATCGTGGGGCTAAGGATAATAGTGATTGCTTAATACTGATTTCGATAACACACACTAATTTACGCTTGTTCTTGTAAGTATTTTTGTTTTCAAGATGAACATGTCAAACTCACAAACAACACCCACACATGGTGACAATGACATCAGATTTCATGGGGAAAACGACAACATAGCCGACCTAGAGATCGAGGTGCCTCAGGCTGATCTTGAGGGAGTACCAATTGCATATCCCATCAACGTCAGTTCACATATCTCCCTAAATGCAAATTTGGGTGTTGATCCCGAAGGTAGCGTACACAGGGTTGGTTGATGTGGTGGTCGAGGTACGCAGGGCGGAGGAGACGATAAAGCCAGCCTCCAATTGATATTCAATATGTTACAGGCTCAACAAGACGCTATTGCGGGGGGGGGGGGGGGGGGGGGGGGGGGGGGGGGGAATGAATTTTTATTGAATTGTGACCGAACCCATAGGTATACTTATGTATCCCCTCTTAAATGGGAATCAGGTCAGGCGTAGTTCAATTTACATCATTTGAGGAACATCATAAAGAATTGCAAATAGTAGCGTTTGACTGCATCTGAATTGATTTGCTTCGGCCAGACTTTTTCGTCCATTTCTGCAAGTATAAGTGCTCCCCCTATCAATACTCGATGAAACATATACAGACCTTTCCAGTTGGGAGAGAATTTCCCTTTGTCTTCATCTTGATGTTGAAAGAACTCATTTAAAACCAGTTGCCTCGGTGTGAACTGTCTCGGCTTGACTCTTTTGTTGAAGGCTCTTTACATTCTATTATGATAAAGTTGACCATGACATATTGCATTCATCCTTTTTCGTCTATGAGGGCTAGTTGCTCATACCAACTCTTCACCCACTGTGCGTCGCTAAGCTCAGCTTCTTATATGATTCTTAACGAATGGATCTCCACTTCAACAGGAATAACAACTTCTGTACCGTAAACCAACAAGTAAGGGGTTGCCCTGGTTGATGTGCGGACTGTGGTGTAGTATCCAGGTAATGCAAATGATAGCTTTTCGTGCCACTGCTTGTGCTTTTCTATCATATTCCTCAACATCTTCTTGATGTTCTTGTTGGCGGCCTCTGCAACTTCATTCATCTGAGGTCTATAGGCTGTGGAATTAATGTGCTTGATTTTGAAAGTCTCACACATAGCTTTAATCAGATAACTGTTGAGATTGGAACCATTGTCGGTGATGATTGATTCTGCAACTCTAAACCGACAAACAATACGGTAGCGGACAAAGTCTTCCACGACTTTCTTAGTCACTGCTTTGTAAGATGCTGCTTCGACCCATTTAGTGAAACAATCAATTGGTACCAAGATGAAACTGTGTCCGTTTGAGGAGATAGGCTCGATCGTTCCAATGATGTCCATTCCCTATGTGAAGAACGACCAAGTTGAGATTTTTGCATTGAGCTCATTTGGGGGTACCTTTATCATATCTGCATGTACCTGACATCGGTAGCATTTCCGGACATACTGGACGGAGTGCGTTTCTATGGTTATCCAGAAATAACCGGCTTTGAGTATTTTCTTTGCCAAGACAAAACCATTCATATATGGGCTGCAGGTCCCAACATGTATCTCTTTAAGTAGTATGGAGTCTTCCTTTGCATCGACACATCTCAATAGTCCCAAATCGGGGGTTCTCCTATACAGGATTCCTCCACTATGAAAGAAGTTGTTGGAAAATCTCTGAAGCGTGCGTTTCTGAGTATGATTTGCAAGCTCTGGGTATTCTCCCTTTGACAAATACTCCTTGATATCATGGAAACATGGTTTTCCGTCTGCTTCCTCTTCAACATGGGTGCAGTAGGCCAACTGGCTATGGATCTTCACCGGAATAGGGTCAATGAAGTTCTTATCTGGATGTTGTATCATGGATGATAGAGTGGCCAATGCATCAGCGAACTCGTTATGAATTCTAGGGACGTGCCAAAATTCTGTCTTTGTAAACCTCTTTCTCAATTCCTGCACATTGTGCAGATACGATAGTGTCTTGGAATTCTTAGTAGCCCATTCCTCTTGTACTTGGTGTATTAGCAGATCTGAATCACCAACTACTAGCAGCTCATGGATATTCATGTCAATGGCCATGTTGAGCCCTAAGATGCAGGCCTTCATATTCCGCCATATTGTTGGTGCAGGGAAATCTGAGTTTAGCAGATACCGGATAATGTTGACCAGTTTCCGATACAAGTACAGCTCTGATGCCGACTCCTTTGAAATTCGCTGCTCCTTCGAAAAACATTCTCCAACCGTCATAGAATTCTGCAATATCTTCTCCTATGAATGACACTTCTTCATCGGGAAAATACGTTTTCAAGGGTTCGTATTCCCCATCCACAGGGTTTTTCAGCAAGATGGTCTACTAACGTCTATCCTTTGACTGCTTTCTGAGTCACATAGACAATGTCGAACTCACTTAATAGGATTTGCGACTTGGCCAGCTTGCCAGTGGGCATGGGCTTCTGAAAGATGTACTTCAAGGGATCCATCCTTGATATGAGATATGTCGTGTAGGCACAAAAGTAATGCCTCAGCATCTGTGCTACCCAGGTTAGAGCACAGAAGGTACGTTCCAATAGAGAATACCATGCCTTGTATGGAGTAAACTTCTTACTCAGATAGTAAATAACCTGCTCTTTTCTTCCTGTCCCGTCGTGATGCCCCAGAACACAACCGAAAGCCCCATATAATACCTCGAGGTAGAGTAGCAAAGGTCTACCTGGCTCTAGCGGTACCAAGACTGGCAGTGTTGACAAATACTCCTTGATTCTGTCAAAGGCCTTTCAACAATCCTCGGTCCATTTGGTCGCAACATCTTTCTTCAACATCTTGAAGATTGGTTGACATATGACCATGGACTGGGCTATGAACTGGCTGATGTAGTTAAGGCGGCCCAGGAAACTCATCAAATCATTTTTTTTCCTCGGCGGTGGTAACTCTTGGATGGCTTTGACCTTTGACGGATCCTAGTCTATCCCTCGGCGACTAACAATGAACCCAAGTAATTTTCCAGCAGGAACCCCGAATGCACATTTGGCGGGGTTTAACTTTATGTTGTATTTCCGCAACATGTTGAAGAACTTCCTTAGATCTACTATGTGGTCGGTGGCTTGCTTGGACTTGATAATGACATCATCCACATACACCTCGATCTCTTTATGTATCATATCATGAAAGATAGTGGTCATAGCTCTCATATAGGTGGCCCCAACATTCTTCAGGCTGAATGACATCATCTTCTAGAAGTACACTCCCCACGACATAATGAAAGCCATTTTCTCAACATCTTCCTCATCCATCCAAATCTGACGAACGACTGAAGTTCATGCTTGGCACAATTATCAATCAGGATGTGTATGTTCGGTAATGGGAAATCATCCTTCAGACTGGCTCGGTTGAGATCCCGGTAGTCGACACAAACTCTAACCTTCCAATACTTCTTGGGTACTGGCACGATGTTGGCTAACCAGGTCGGATATTCAACCACCCTGAGAACCTTGGCGTTAATTTGGTTGGTAACTTCCTCTTTGATTTTCAAACTCATGTCAGGCTTGAACTTTCTGAGCTTTTTCTTTACCGACGGGCACATTGAATTGGTTGGTAATTTGTGAGCCACAATGGATGTAGTCATACCAGTCATGTCATCGTACGACCACACAAATATATCTTCATACTCTTTCAAGAACTGCATATATTCCTCTTTCTACGATAGTGACAAATGAATGCCGGTGCAGTTTTCTTTGGCAATTTCTAAATCTCCCAGGTTGACGACCTCAGTCTCGTCTAGGTTGGACTTAGGTATATTCTCAAAATCCTTTACATCTCTTACAATTTGATTAGGTATATCATACTCCTCTTCTGAATCGATGTCCTTTTGTTGCGTTGTCTCATTGCATGTAACAATCATTGGTTCATCAAGACAAGTAATAGTAATGTTGTATAGATAAGTAATGAGAGAAAATGATAATAAATATTGATTCATAAAAGAATAAAAAGCGCTTTATATAATTTGAACAAATGTTTTAGAACATTGAAGATCTTATTATAGAAATGAAAATGCAAAAAGGAAATCATTTAGCAAATGAAAAAATAAACAATGCTTGTTCACCCTTGCTAACCCGAGACTCGTCGAGCCCTGGATGTTCTGACAGTCCACTTCTTAAGGAGTGATCCTTTGCTCACGGCTTGGATGGAAGGGCCTTCCTCCTCCTCCACAACAATGACGCAACATTCCATATCATCATCTTCTAAGAATAGATCCTTCAAGGAAGCCAGTGCTTCTCCTTCTTCTGACCCCCATACAATATCGGCCTGCTGAAAGGTTTGCTCCAGATGCGGGATAGGCTGATCCAATGGGTAATAAGGACCGCGCCAGAGTGGCGACCAGTTCTTGTACTCTTGCCATGTATACTTGTATCCCAACCCAAAAGTGGTGCCATGGCGCTTGAGCTGTATTGACTTGGAGATTCCTTGAAGATTCTTACCGAGTCCTCTGCTAGGCTCATACCCACTCTAGTTCAGTATGCTTTCAATCTTACTGTGTCACCATTTGTCCTTGTCTATTGGGTTGACTCGTTCAATATGGTGGTAGGTTTCTCCACCCAACCTTCTTCTACCTTCAACCACGGGATGGTTTGGCGACTATAGATAGGATTGCTTCCATCCCCATGGATGATCACTTCCTGGTGGTTCCATTCAAACTTCACCGCCTGATGTAACATTGATTCCACAGCCCCAACGACATATATCCACGTCCGTCCTAATAACAGGTTGTAGGACGCTGATATGTCTATCACCTGAAAATCAACTTTGAACCACGTAGGTCCCATTTGCAAACAAAGACTGATCTCACTAATGGCGGACCTCTGAGAATGATCGAAAGCTTTGACATTCATAGACCCTTCTCTTATATCGTACGATCCCTTGCCCAATTTTTTGAGTGTCTTCAATGGACAGATGTTGAGGGTGGATCCCCCATCGATCAGAATCCAGGTTATGAAGTAGTCCTCACATTGCACAGTGATGTGCAGTGCTTTGTTATGACTTAACCCTTCAGATGGAAACTCGTCCTCGTGGAAGGTGATCTTATGACTTTCCAGTACCTTACCTACCATATTGGCCATTTCCCTGCAGGTGATGTTATTTGGCACATATGCTTCGTTCAGCACTTTCATCAAAGCATTTTGTGCGTCTCTGAATTCTGTAGCAATGACAGAATGGATATCTGGGCTGGGGTTTTGTTCAACTTATCAACGACTGAGTATTCTTTGGCCTGCACCTTCCTCCAGAGATCGTCTGGGCCTGTCTCAATGATGGGTGGCCTATTGGAAGCCTGTTTGCTAGACTCTGTCATATGTTAAGGTGTATAGACCCTGTCGGTCCTTGTCATTCCATGTGAAGTAGTAGCTTCTTCTATCTTGAGTTAGCCTTTCCTTCTTGCCTTAGCTACATAATCCCATGGCACAACGTTGGTGAAAAAGGATGGTGTGGTCGACACCGCCACTGTGATTGGTGTAGCTACTTTCACTTCGAATGGAACAGGTGTCTTAGCAAGTGGCATAACGTCGACCTAGAATGGCACGGGTGCATCTGCAGGTGGTGCCGCTTCAAACTCAAATGGGACTAACGACGTTACCTCAACATCTATGGATGGTTAAATCTGTACTATGATAGGATTAAGGGTGACTGTTGGCTTCTTTGGGTCATCACCTTATATGATCAACCCGATTGACCCCTATGGGTCCCAATCTTCTTCTATCTTGGTCATATTGACGCCTCCACCCTTATGGTCTGGGAGCAAATTGTTACGGACGTTGGGAGTAGATTGCTTTGGTAGAATGACTTTATTGTCAACCAGAGATTGTATCTTATCTTTCAGTGAGCGGCATTCATCAATTGTGTGTCCCTTCATGCCGGAATGGTATGCACATGTCTTATTTGGATTAACCCATTGAGAGGGGTTCTCAGGGGTTACAGTAGGGATATGAGTTACACAACCAACAACTTACAACCTTTCATATAGCTGGTCAATAGGTTCAGCGATGGCGGTGTATTGTTTAGGAGGCCTGCTGTCACGCCCCAAAACCGAGGGACACGACCGGCACTCAACCGGAGTTACCCCGGTCAAGCGGACCTGGAATTGCCTTTTCTATCCCACGCGTTACCACATGATTTCAATATACATTATTCATGTGAAATAGCCATTTAGACTTAAGCATAAACTTACAACTTGGATTCATTTCTACTTTTTATCATTACCCACATATGATACCAAATACTTGCAAAATACATACAACATTTACCAACGTGGATCTCGATTCCGAACCGTACCGTTACTTACCCAAAATACATATGTATACTACCCACATTGTGTCTACTGAGCCCTTATGAGTACAATGGAGTTATACATTACTTGTCGGTAACAAGGCTCCGGCTATACCTTACACAAGTACCAAAGTAAGATTCTGGGAGGAAAGATGGCATGAGCCACACTGGGCCCCGAGAGGAGATGGGCTCACCAAAACCGCTGATAGGACGAGGGGGAGGCACTACTGTCGGTGTGCTGAAGAACCTGCTATAGAACCCACTACAATCATCACAAGAATGTAGCGCCCCCGGCAAAAGGGACGTCAGTACATTTGAATTGTACTGGTATGCATGAACAAACTTTACTCTAGTAAACTCAATAATGCACAGGCAAGAGACAGACAGAGAGT
>ML251848.1:26251-89526 GCA_005239495.1 Nicotiana undulata
GATCCCACCTGACAATTACAATCACACCCTTATCACTTCTCACATATCACCCCTATCTCACTTGTTGCGCGCGCAACCCGATCCCACCTGAAAACTTCAATCACACCAACGATGAAAAATCACAGTTCAATCACAAAAAATTTCAGCAATAAGAATACAGCTTCTTTACACAGCCTTTAGCATATACATTCATACTCTTGGATTCATTATCCTTTTCGCACCATTTTTCATAACGTGGTAGTGTGGTGGTCAACTAAAGACAGACAAGTGTTACACTTCACACATCAACATAATTCGGACAACCAGTTGCACATATTTATAACAATACACGTACCGTATGCTCGAACACCACAAGTGATTTTACAAAGATTAAAGTTAGCCATACATACCTGGAGTCGAGTTTCCCTTTTCAACTTTAACCCACAACCACCGAACCGACTAGTACCGTCAATCTAGTTCACAATTAGACATATTCAACTCAGAATTTGAAGTCATGCATGCAATTCGGACTCTCTCAAGCATTTTGTCAAGCACTATGTGAACCCATTAGATTACCAACCCTATCTTTGTGAAGTTTTCCCCAACCCACTCCCTCTTATTAGATTAGCACCATTATTAAACATGCATGCAAGGTCTTAGCTAATATTTCTAAGAATCAATCCAGGCCAACCCTCCCTTTGTTTAAAGAAAATCAGAAAATTAAAAGAGAAGAAAGAAAAGGGGCTGAGAGCCCTTACCTGCTAGAATGGGGAAGAAGGGGATTACTCGAATTGCCAGGCTTGAGAGACCTTGAAATTTACTTTGGTGGAAGGATCACTTCCTTTCTCAAGAACTCTCCTTTCCTTCTCTCTATTTGTTCAGAAAACTTGTTAAAATGAAAGGGGGCAGGGGTTAAATGAAACTGGGGTCGGGTATAAAAATTTAGAAAATTAAAAGACCGTGTCGAATATGCGGTCAGGAATGCGATCGCATTCCTGACATGCGGTCCGCATATTGGACCGCAGAATGGCCCCCAGGTGGGCCAAATTTTGAAAACATTCTGCCCGGGTATGCGACCACTATGCGGTCCGCATACACATTATGCGATCGCATTATGCGTCGCATACACGTTATGCGACCGCATTATGCGTCGCATAACACCCCTTCAATTGGGCAGCGATCTGCCCGTGTATGCGACCACTATGCGGTCCGCATACACGTTATGCGATCGCATAGTGCGTCGCATAACCCCCAATTTCTGGAAAAATTAAGTCCTTTCAAATCTGGGATATTTTTACAAAAATTGAGGTCCGTTTTAAGAATTTCCACAGAGTTAACCACTCGGGGACATATTCGGGCATTATTTTAAGCAATAATTTTTATTTTTTTATGGATCTTTACATTCACCCCCCCTTAAAAATCATTCGTCCTCGAATGAGGATTTTGGAAAAATCATTTTATGCAACTTCCCAATTTACACTAGCCCCAATATCTTCAGAACATTTTGCCAGAGTTTCTCTTGTATATAGGCCTATCTACCTGTCAGAGAGCCCCCGAAACACATTTCCAAGCATCATTACACAAATTTAGTTATCCCTGCAATAGGTATACCATTCCTCACCTCAATACTTGCACATATTCAATTACCTTGACCAATGCATACGGCTCACCATTTAACATAAGACTCTATTAGTGGCATACAATTTGCACATAGTTTTGGGCCACTTCAGTGTACCCCATACAGTTCAATCACCTCAATAGATCATAGACAATTTTACTTACTTACCATTTACCAATCTACACTACTATTAATTACTTAATTAGCACATTTGTTTCACAAACTTTTTATTTGCTCTAAAGGTGGCACACCACCTAGTAAGCAACTTCGTGTACAGTTTTAGCACGCGTTGGAAAATTACAGCAATAAGGCAATTAGAAGAGGAAGGAAAAACAGGGTGCCTTGGCACGAGTCCGAATACAACATAAAATTGCCTTGGAACCATGATTCGGACGATTCACTACTACACTTGCTCAAACAGATGGGGGTAGTTTTCTTTCATTTCTTTCTCTGCTTCCCACGTGGCCTCCTCGACTCGTTGACTCCGCCACAACACTGTAACGGAAGCAATCTCTTTGTTCCTCAACCTACGGACCTGCCTATCGAGAATGGAAACCGGAACTTCTTCGTACGACAACTCTTCACTAGCCTCAATGGTCTCAACTGGCACGATGGCGAAAGGATCTCCAATTACCTTCTTCAACATAGACACGTGGAATAGCGGGTGCACTAATGACAGCTCAGGGGGAAATTCCAGCCTATACGCGACCCGTCTTATCCGTTGAGCGACCCGATACGGCCCGACATACCTTGGGCTCAATTTACCCTTCTTTCCGAACCGCATGACTCCCTTCATGGGGGATACCTTCAAGAACACCCAATCATCTACCTGAAACTCTAAGTCTCTACGACGAACATCCGCATAGGATTTCTGACGACTCTGAGCAGTTTTCATCCTTTCCTGAATGACTCTTAACTTTTTCCATAGCTTGGTGCACAAGATCTGGCCCTATCAATTCTGCCTCACCAACCTCAAACCATCCGATCGGAGATCTACATCTCCTCCCATACAATGCCTCAAATGGGGCAATCTGAATACTAGCATGAAAGCTGTTATTGTAAGCAAACTCTATAAGCAACAAGTAATCATCCCAGCTACCCTTGAAATCCAAAACACAAGACCACAACATATCCTCAAGCGTCTGAATAGTCCGCTCCGCTTGCCCGTCCGTCTGTGGGTGGAAAGTTGTGCTGATATTTACCTGAGTACCCAGACCTTGCTGAAATTTCCTCCAAAAGTTAGTTGTGAGCTGGGCCCCTCGATCATAGATAATAGAAACTGGAGTGCCATGAAGCCTGACTATTTCCTTGATATACAACTGAGCGTATTGTTTTGCAGTATTGGTGGACTTGACTGGCAAGAAGTGAGCTGATTTTGTGAGTCAGTCCACTATTACCCAAATCGAGTCGAACTTGCACTGAGTGCGAGGTAACCCTACCACGAAATCCATGTTGATCATTTCCCATTTCCACGTCGGTATTTCCATAAGTTGAGTTAACCCACCGGGCCTCTGATACTCGGCCTTCACCTGTTGACAAATCGAACATTTGGATACATCTCCTGCCACGTCCCTCTTCATACCCCCCCACCAATAAACTTCCCAGAGATCATGATACATTTTGTGGAACCCGGGTGCACCAAATACTGGGAGCTATGAGCCTCCGCCATTACCCTTCCCCGAAGATTATCTACATCGGGAACACATAGCCTACCCTGAAATCGCAACACTTTGTCATTGCTGCCGAGCGAAAATGTCGAAATCTTGCCATTCAGAACTGCCTCCTTCAACTGTGCCAATGATGGGTCATCAAACTACTTCTCCTTGACTTCCGCTACAAGTGACGATTCTGCCCCATTATGCACCATAACTTCCCCCTCGCCTGAGGTCGAAAGACAAACCCCCAAACTGGCCAATTGATAAACCTCCCAAGCCAAGGGCCTCTGATTCACTTCCAAATGAGCCAAACTACCCATGGATTTCTGACTGAGAGCATCGGCTACCACATTCGCCTTTCCTGGATGGTACAAGATGTTCATATCATAATCCTTAAGCAATTCTAACCACCTCCGCTGCCTTAGATTCAGTTCCTTCTGCTTGAATAAATACTGAAGACTCTTGTGGTCTGAGAACACATCCACGTGGACTCCATAAAGATAATGCCGCCAAATTTTTAATGCAAACACCACAGCCGCGAGTTCCAAATCATGCGTCGGATAATTCTCCTCGTGATTCTTGAGTTTCCTTGAAGCATACGCTATGACCTTCCCACGTTGCATCAACACACACCCCAAACCAACCCTTGAAGCATCGCAATAGACCACAAATCCCTCTGAACCTTCTGGCAATGTTAACACCGGCGCCGAAGTCAATCTCGATTTCAATTCTTGAAAACTCCTTTCACAAGCATCGGACCACTGAAACTTAACTACTTTTTGTGTCAATTAGGTCAATGAGGAAGCGAGGGTGGAGAATCCCTCCACAAACCTCTGATAATACCCATCTAGTCCCAAGAAACTGCGAACCTCCGTCGGGGTCGTTGGTCTAGGCCAATTTTTCACTGCTGCGATCTTCTGGGGATCAACCTGAATCCCTTCTCTAGAAACAACATGACCCAAGAACGCGACTGATTCTAGCCAAAACACACATTTCGAAAATTTAGCATACATGTGGTGATGACGAAGAGTCTGCATCACCGCTCTAAGGTGATTAGCATGATCTTCCCGACTCTGCTAGTAGACAAGGATGTCATCAATAAAAACAATCATGAAGGAGACTAGCAACGGTTTAAAAATCCGATTCATAAGATCCATAAAAGCTGATGGAGCATTGGTCAGCCCAAAGGACATTACCAGAAATTCAAAATGACCATAACGAGTCCTGAAGGCGGTCTTAGGAATATCCTGCTCCCTAATCTTCAACTGATGATACCCAGACCGTAAATCAATTTTGGAGAAGAACCTCGCACCTTGCAATTGATCAAACAAATCATCTATTCGAGGAAATGGATACTTGTTTTTGATAGTGACCTTATTAAGCTGCCGATAATTGATACACATACGGAGCGACCCATCCTTCTTTCTAACAAAAAGAACTGGAGTACCCCACGGCGACACACTCGACCGAATGAACCCTTTATCTAATAAATCTTTCAACTGCTCCTTTAATTCCCTTAATTCTGCTGGCGCCATTCTGTATGGTGGGATAGATATTGGCTGCGTATCTAGTAGTACATCAATACCGAAATCAACCTCTCTATCTGGTGGAACCCCTGGAAGCTCGTTCGAAAAAACTTCAAGAAACTCATTCATGACTAGCATGGACTTGGGGGCCGACACTTCCGAAGCGGTGTCTGCGACCCGGACCAAATGATAGATACACCCTTTCCTAATCATCTTCGAGGCCTTAAGGCAGGAGATGAATCTACCTTTCGGCACCACACCATTCCCCTTCCACTCAATAACCGACTCATTAGGAAACTCGAGTCTCATGACTCTCGTTCGGCAGTCGAGCTTGGCAAAACATGAATAAAGCCAGTCCATTCCCATAATAATATCAAAATCTATCATCTCCAGCTCAATAAGATCGGTCGTGGTAACGCGACCACATACCGTGACAACACAATTCTTATAGACTCGCACTGCTGTGATAGCATCACCAACCGAAGTTGATACGAAGAACGACTCATGAAGCCGCTCAGGTTTTATCCCAAAACCTGAAGCAATAAACGGGGTAACATAGGACAAAGAGGATCCCGGATCGATAAGAGCACAACAATCAAGTGCCTGAACATTCAGAATACCTGTGACAACATCTGGAGAAGCCTCCGCGTTGTGGCAACCACTCAAAGCATATAATCAGCTGGGTCCGCCTATACCACGAGCCCCACCCCTAATTACACCACGCCCTGCTGGAGCTGGACGACGCACTGAAGATGTGGCGGCTGAAGAACCGGATGACTGGGAAAACCCCCTACCCATGCCCTGGATGGGCGCACGACAGTCCCGCTGAAGATGACCCCTTACCCCACACCTGAAGCATAACGGGCGATTCAGATAACAAGCCTCAGTATGGAACCCTCCGCACTGAGGGCACAAAGAACTCCCCTGCTGCTGGAACCTTCCTCCAGAACGGCCTGACTGATGGGATCTCCTGCTGTCGGATCCTGATCTCCAATGACTATTCGGTTGATGACGGTGTACGGATGGCGGTGCACTGGCTGAAGACTGAGCATAAAACTGGGATGGCCCTGTTGGCCCCCTCCCCTGAACTGGTCTCCCCCCTGAAACTGCGCTCCCTAAATGACCCACCGACCGGGCTCTACTGCTACTCTCTCTGTCTGCCCGTATCTTCAACTTTCTAGCCTTCGTAGCCTGGGCGAACCCCACAATCTTCCCATAATTCATGTCCGCGTGCAAAGCCGTTGTAGCAGCCTCATTCACAACCAAAGGACTGAGACCCTGAACAAATCGTCGAACTCGAGCATCCATGGTCGACACTAACTGGGGAGCATACTTGGACAACCTCACGAACTCCATGTGGTACTCCCAAACACTCATACTGCCCTGCTTGAGGACCTAAAACTCAGTAGCACGGGCTGCCACAGTCTCCGCAGGCAAGAAGTTATCCATGAACGCGTCCACAAACTCGCTCCATCTAGCCGGAGGTCTTCCCTCTCCACAGGAACCCTCCCACATTTCGAACCAGGAATATGCTGCTCCCCTCAACCTATACGAAGCTAACTCAACCCCCTCTGTCCTTGTAGACTTCATCACCCGAAGGGTCTTGCACATCTCATCAAGAAAATCCTGTGGATCGGCCTCTGGATCCATACCTGAGAACTCTGGAGGGGCCAACTGCAGAAACTGGTTGACTCTGGAGCCGGCGGAATCTCCCTGTCCGCTGGAGGACGCAGGGGCAGCATGAGATCATTGGGCCTGAGCGGACACCAATTGAGTTAACATATGAATAGCTCCTTTGAGGTCCCCCCCGGACGTACCGGGACTGGAAGCTGGAACCGTAGAGGGATCAGGAATGTCGGCATAAGGGGTTGCAGCACCCTCCGCCGCCGCAGGAACAGGAATCCTTTGATCCAAATTAGAAGGGTCCGGCAAATTCAAGGCTGAAGAGTCACTCTCACCCGCACTACCAGGTACATGATTCACAGTCCCACTTGGGGTGGCAATGGCCTCAAGGCCGAGTCGAGCTCTCTTCTTTTGTGCCATTGCTGAAAAAAATTCAGAAAAAAGCACGAATTAGGCAAGGTCATTTTCACTCTCCACTTCACCGCACGATATAGAATAACAATGAAAAGAGTAATTTCCTAAATGTCCGTGTAGCCCCCTAATTATCAATGTGGTCGACAACACACCGATAAGAAGGGCTCTACTAGACACGGCTCCGAGACATCCTAGGACTCTTTTGAAACCTTAGGCTCTGATACCAAGTTTGTCACGCCCCAAAATCGAGGGACACGACCGACACTCAACCGGAGTTACCCCGGTCAAGCGGACCTGAAATTGCCTTTCCTATCCCACGCGTTACCCCATGATTTCAATATACATTATTCATGTGAAATAGCCATTTAGACTTAAGCATAAACTTACAACTTGGATTCATTTCTAATTTTTATCATTACCAACATATGATACCAAATACTTGCAAAATACATACAACATTTACCAACGTGGATCTCGATTCCGAACCGTACCGTTACTTACCCAAAATACATATGTACACTACCCACATTGTGTCTACTGAGCCTCTAAGAGTACAATGGAGTTATACAATACTTACCGGTAACAAGGCTCCGGCTATACCTTACACAAGTACCAAAGTAAGAATCCGGGAGGAAAGATGGCATGAGCCACACTGGGCCCCGAGAGGAGAGCGGCTCACCAAAACCGCTGATAGGACGAGGGGAAGGCACTACTGTCGGTGTGCTAAAGTAGATGCTATAGAACCACCTACAATTATCACAAGAATGTAGCGCCCCCGGCAAAAGGGACGTCAGTACATTTGAATTGTACTGGTATGCATGAACAAACTTTACTCTAGTAAACTCAATAATGCACAGGCAAGAGACAGACAGAGAGTCACACAATTACTGCACAAGACATAAAAAGATATACAATGGAAGTTCCACAATTTTCACTTTATCAAAACTCACAATTTGAATTCCACCATTGTCCCTCCTCATATCTCACCCTTATTTCTCCTGTTGCGGCGTGCAACCCGATCCCACCTGACAATTACAATCACACCCTTATCACTTCTCACATATCACCCCTATCTCCCATGTTGTGCGCGCAACCCGATCCCACCTGACAATTTCAATCACACCAATGATGACAAATCACAGTTCAATCACAGAAAATTTCAGCAATAAGAATACAGCTTCTTTACACAGCCTTTAGCATATACATTCATACTCTTGGTTTCATTATCCTTTTAGCATCGTTTTTCATAACGTGGTAGTGTGGTGGTCAACTAAAGACAGACAAGTATTACACTTCACACATCAACATAATTCGGACAACCAGTTGCACATATTTATAACAATACACGTACCGTATGCTCGAACACCACAAGTGATTTTACAAAGATTAAAGTTAGCCATACATACCTGGAGTCGAGTTTCCCTTTTCAACTTTAACCCACAACCACCGAACCGACTAGTACCGTCAATCTAGTTCACAATTAGACATATTCAACTCAGAATTTGAAGTCATGCATGCAATTCGGACTCTCTCAAGCATTTTGTCAAGCAGTATGTGAGCCCATTAGACTACCAACCCTATCTTTGTGATGTTTTCCCCAACCCACTCCCTCTTATTAAATTAGCAACATTATTAAACATGCATGCAAGGTCTTAGCTAGTATTTCTAAGAATCAATCCAGGCCAACCCTCCCTTTGTTTAAAGAAAATCAGATAATTAAATGAGAAGAAAGAAAAGGGGCTGGGAGCTCTTACCCGCTAGAATGGGGAAAAAGGGGATTACTCGAATTGCTAGGCTTGAGAGACCTTGAAATTTACTTTGGTGGAAGGATCACTTCCTTTCTCAAGAACTCTCCTTTCTTTCTCTCTATTTGTTCAGAAAACTTGTTAAAATGAAAGGGGGCAGGGGTTAAATGAGACTGGGGTTGGGTATAAAAATTTATAAAATTAAAAGACCGTGTCGAATATGCGGTCAGAAATGCGATCGCATTTCTGACATACGGTCCGCATATTGACCGCAGAATGGCCCCTAGGTGGGCCAAATTTTGAAAACATTCTGCCCGGGTATGCGACCACTATGCGGTCCGCATACACGTTATGCGACCGCATTATGCGTCACATAACACCCCTTCAATTGGGCAGCGTTATGCCCGTGTATGCGACCACTTTGCGGTCCGCATACACGTTATGCGATCGCATAGTGCGTCGCATAACCCCCAATTTCTGGAAAAATTAAGTCCTTTCAAATCTGGGGTATCTTTACACCTACGATCGAAGTTGGGTTGAGGTCTCGAGAAATATTGGGGAGAGGGGGGTGATTGGAAGTGAGAATGTTGAGAGTTGTTGGTAGGGCAGGCCTGACCTTAGCTGCTTCAAATCTCCAGCGAGTAGCATACTCGCAAAAGGTTTCCGGGGGCTTCTTCTTAAGATTCTGAATATAGAACACATCTGGAGCATTCTCCGTATTGAACTTGAACCGGTCCATGAAGTCTGATGCCATGTTCACCCAGTTTGACCACTTTTTAGGGTCTTCGGTGATGTACCAAGACAGAGTATCCCCTGTTAGGCTCCTCATAAACAACTTCATGCGAATCTTCTCATCTCTGCCCACTCCAACCAATTTATCGCAGTAGGTCCTCAGATGGACCCTGAGATCACCTGTACCGTCGAACATCTCGAACTTTGGAGGTTTGTATCACTCGGGCTGTTCGACATCGGGCTGTATGCAAAGATCTTCATAGTTCAGCCCTTCAATGCCTTTGCTTCCCTCAACACCTTGCACTCGGCTAGTCAGCTTCTTAAGTTCTTCAGCCAAATTCTTAATAAGCAAATCCTTCTCACTAGATTTAGGTGTGTAGTAAATAGGTTGGGTGGAGTGTGGCAAAGTCTCCACGTAGATGGGGTTGTTGTGATGGTCTGGCACTTGGGTGTAAAGGTGGTTATTTGTGGATTTTTTTGGCTCGAGGACGAGTCGTGGAGTATTTCTTGGAGTGTGGCAAGCATTGTATTGTGGTGGAAGATTCGGATTTTTTGGCGGAGTTGTGTGGTGATAAGTCGTGGGAGGATTCTATTTGTTTGGGCTATTGGGGTACAGGGTTTTGGATGTTTGGATGGTTGACATCTGGAACACTGAGTGTGAAGGATAAATTTGCCAAATTTCAGACCTGCTCAAGCTCCGGATGGAGCTTCAACAACCTTTGCTCGAGTTGTGTCACAGCCTCGTTTTGAACCTGAATACCCTGTCCGTCAGTAGTTTCTGTTCGTTCAAATGGCGTTGTGTTGTCTTTCCAAATATTGCTCGAATCTACCATTTTCCCTTTGCCTTAACTTTTTCCCTTAGGTGGACTAAGAGGAGGATAAGGCGGAGCGACCCTGGATCTTGTGTAATATGATGATGATGCCAGAATGCACGAACCAACCTTTGGGGAGGGGAATAATAAAAAGAAAGAAAACAAAAACAAAAAGGTAGCCAAGTCAGTGAGGATTATGAGGGTATTGCAGTATTTAAACACATATTGCGATAATATGAAGTGTGTCCTATTTTGGGAGCCTCATTGTGCCCGAGGTAGACCTAGCGACAAATTGATTTGGAGAACTTTGATGCCAAAATGACTTATTTCATTAATGTAAAGATAGACGAATCCAAAACGACACTAAAATAATAAGCAAAATAAAGTCACTAATGGCCATTAGCCTTATTACATTGATAAAACGAAAAAGGAAATCCTATCCTACTTGGTCCCAGAAGGACCTTCCCCAGATTCGGCATCCTTGATTCCATCGAACAGGCTCCCCAGCTCGCGTAGTCCTAGCAGTAGGTATGCTCTAGCCAAATGTCCACCTTCATTCCCCTCAGCTTTCTAACAGTCTTCAACACTCTTGATGATCTTACCTTCCAACTCGACTATGCCTCGCTCCAAGTATTCCAACTTCTTGTTGGAACGGATTGCCATGTCTTTCCATTTATAAATCAATATCTTGTTGGTTTCATGTATCTCACGGTGTTCATTTTCGCACTCATTAATCCTCTTGCGCAAGCGATTGTACTTGACCTAACCCTCGGCACTCTCATCTATTATTCTGTGACGTCGGCTGATCCCTGGACCGATTAACCCATCCAAGTCGTATTCTAACCATCCCGAGTAGAAATGTGTGCAGCCTGCGTGATACCTGTCTGGTTCAGTTATGTTCCTTTCCATTATGATATTGCAGTGCCACATATGTTGGGCTTGGCACTTGTAGGGTATATCATCATCCTGAAAGTCATCTCGGAAATGGCTCATCTTGTCGACCCTTGCTACAATTTGCTTTCTTCCTACTTGTCTCATAATCCGGAGAGAAATGTAAGGATATATTCCTCTAAGCCCGATTAGCACCAGATGTGGTGCATCCCTAGAACTGACAATGAATTCGTCCGTTGGAAACCATTCGAACATCCACTGTGCCTGTTCTTAAGTTAGATTATCAAAGAATTATACCCACTCCTTGGCAGTCTCTGGCTGAGAAAATGTATCGGGAATGTATGTCATCCGCTTAGGGTGATGGAAGGCAATGTGATCGTTCCATGACCTTCGTGGAAATTCTTGCTGGTACTAAACCTTTTGGAGATGTTCTAAGAGCCACAGGTGTAGTAACAGATTTCAACCTTCGAAGTGTTTAGCTCCTCTTTGACAGCATTCTAAGGCTCGATAAATGTATGAGATGATCATAGGGACGATGCTAAAGGCTTGCTTGTCAATTCCTTCCATCAAGGTCTTGGTTATCATGTCTAACCTAGTGTGAATCCTTTCTTTCTTTGTTAGAAACACGATCTACCCTAAAAGTCAAATAATGAAGACAAATACCCTACGGTGAATATGCCCTAAGGATGTAATGGCAAATTCGTCATGGTAGGTACGGTATGATTTTCTGTGACCGTACCTTTCATATAAGTACTAGAATGGTATATATGACTGCTTCAAGCATTCTAACTCAGCGTTCTTCTTTAGACCCATCATTTTCAGAAAACCCTTGCCTGTGCGGTTCTTAGGCACCAATAGTCCAGGGGTTTCCCAGACTAACCCAGTTAGTCCTCCTATTTCCTCTAGCAATGGTGTCATCTCAATGTCCCCAAAGCGGAAGACATCTCTTTCGCTATCCCAGAATAATGTGGCAGCCTCAATTAACATGTTGTTGGGTTAGATGTCTAGGAGATACGATAAGTTACCCAAGTACTTCTTGAAAAGCTTCTTATCTCTAGAGTGAAGATCCTCCCACCAGTTTAGGAGCTTTGGGTGGACATTGCTGACCATGCCGAATCTAGGGACCTCGTGCCTCATATTTCTACAAGACAAACATAGTTAGTCCCTTACCCCCACCAGATTCGACTACTTACACATTAGGATTAGCATACAAGCATCCAGTTCTCCAAATAAATGCACAGAACGTGATGATGTCCATTGAGATTATGAAAAACTCGGTGGACTTTTGACAAGGTTGTCTTAAAGGGTCATTGTGCGGATAACACATTAACCCAACTAGATTTGACAATGATGCATGTACAATATAACAGAGTAAGGCTTCTATGGGGTCTTAGACTGGTACCCTTGAGCGGGCAACTCAAGGGGGAAGTCACGGAACCGTCGAGTGCACCGCCTGTCGACTAGTTTTACCGCAAATAAGTCTTTTCGAATGTAGGGATGATATAAAATAGGAAGGGCGCAACAACTCAACAAGCGTTGCTACATGATTTGTAATGGCACGAGTGGAGTATGATGTTGGGCATGATTATGCAATAAATAAGCAGTAAAGGCATGTAGTCATGTATTTGCACGTTGTGAAAGCAGTAAATACAATAGTTTTTAAGCGATTATAAAGGGAAACAAAGAAAACATGTCAGTTTTGCTTTTGAGAAAGGTCAAATATATGAAGGAAATAAACAGTTAATTGCACATAAAAAGGGGAAAGGGAAAGGAATGCAAATATTAACAAAGTAAAGGCCTAAATCCACAAAGTTGTTTGAAAATGGTAAAAGCCTAAAATCCCCAGCAGAGTCGCCATGCTATCGCGCCCCCCTTTTAACTTCTCCTTTCAGATTGGTTGGGGTTCTTGACATTATTGGGACAACTCATTTCCTTCTGGGAAAGGGGTACGCAAGGAATCAGAGAGTTGCCACCTAACGAATTAAGGTGCGTTAAGGCACCTACTAATGGTCATTTATAAACACGGATTTGGATAACCAGAGATAGGGCAAGGGCTTTAAATTACTCCAAGGGGAAGGTGTTAGGCACCCCTCAGAGTCCACAACTGTGGTTCCCGGCCAAACAACTTTGTGACTTTAGGCAAGTAGCAGATAAGCAATTAAAGTTTAAACAAGTGAGGATTTTGAAAGAGTTTGCAGTCTAAGCACACATGTGAAAGCACATTTAAAAAAGGTTAAAGCCTAGGTATGCATATAAGGTCTTTTGAAAGATTTATAGTCTAGACACATATGTAAAGGATAAGGGGGCATATGATGTCTAGCTGAGTATCAAGACATAAGAGGTATGCAGACTTAGTTTTATGAATTCAGAAGCAGAACCCTAATCAGTTTGCCTACTGATTTTAAACATGTTAAACATTAATCAGCAAACATAAAGAGAGGCAGTTTAATTTTATAAGTATTAGTAACCTAAGGCTTTCCTAGGTGTGGGATAATGCGTGATTGTTACCGGGATTATTAAAGAAAATTGTTATAGATTATGTTACATACACATGTTGTTCTAGGTGTTAAGGGATACAAGGTCATTTCCAGTTTGTTAAAAAGAAAAGGGTGAGACTGTTTATATCCTTTTTTCATGCATCAATAGCTAAGCTAGGTGTAACTAAGAGAGTATAAGCGAGATCCTAAAAATGGTGTCTAATGCACATAAGAGATGCAGAATGATGCATATGTCGAATTCCTAAAGCAGGATTTCTAAGTGCACACATGACTTTAGGATATGCAAAGTCCTAAAGCAGGATTTCTAGATGCACATAGGACTTCAGGATATGCAAAGTCCTAAATAAGGATTTCTAGATGCACATAGGTTACAACATTGTTTAGACATAATTGCACAAATAGCAGTTCATATTAATGTCATTTATCCTAGAGACATGATTTCTAAGTGATAGTGATAGTGTTAAAATGAGATGCTAAAAAACAGTACACATAAACCTAGGAACATGGTTTCTAATGCATGATATGTTTGCATGTATTGGTCCTAAACATGAACTCTATTGCGCACATAGGAAATATAAATATAACTCATGGTTTTTACCCTTGATATAGATAAACTATGTATCTACCCTTCCCTTTTTCACTATCCATCCCGAATATTCGTTTACAATAAATTATTACAAACCAATATTGAATGAATTACATAAATAGATAAGAAAAATAAGAAGTTACACTATAGGGAGCCTACCAATAGGCCCAGATTTCCAGAGTTTCCAATACCAGATGGTGTTTCACAGCCTTTCACATAATCCGGGTGTGTCAGAGTTCCCAAAGGACCTCAAGGGATCCCGGGCAGTGCTCACACCCAGATTTCATAACCACAGTTGAGTAAGTGTAGTGTGGAAGAGCCCGCTCTAATACATCAGAGTTCGGAGGGATCTCATAGGGATCCCTAAGCAGTAACACATTAGAGGGGCAGAACTTAGATGTCTAAGAGTAGAGTGAGAATTCTTGACATAGTTTTGGAAAGATTGAGTAAGAAAAACAGCTTGAAAAGAGACCGATTTGAAACAGTATTGTAAAAAAAGCAACATAAGGAATTTATTCAATGAGACGGTTTGAAAAGAGCAGGGCAATCAAAACAACATACCCATCTCAGGATCAAAACAGGTTCAACATCATACATAGAACAAAGAATCAAGACAAGTTCAACAACCACAAGCAGGGGTAATGGGAATTGGGGACAGGTATAGACCATATAAGGGTAAGAACATAGTGGGAAGAGGTACACATAAGTACAGAATCAGAGAAGTCCTAAGGGGTTCAAGGGATTAAGGTACAACATGTATTGCAGAACTACACAGAACTAAGTAATCATATAGTACAAATTGTTTTGCCACAAAGGTTCATGCAAGTAACATAAGTAAAGTAGAATCATAATAGAGGGGTGCATTTTTATAAGCATGTTGAGTCTAATAGAGGGGAATACATAACATGCTACGTGAACAATAGTGCATCCTGGTCAAGCACAAACTTCGCAGCAAAACCATAAGTAAAAACATGCTAGAAATAAGATGAATTGAAATAGTGAAAGAAACATATTGTTTTTGAGACTTAAACTGAAATCAAGACATACCAATATAGAAGAGAGCAAACACAGAGTGAAGAACCAAAGAGTATAGTAACAAGAGAAAAGAGTAGAAGAGAATTTTTGTATAAGAGAGAGAGTTTTGAACAATCTGTTCGTGTCTGTGCTAATGAAAGAGCAAGGTGCTTATAGTTTTGAAAACAAGTAGCAAATAAGGCAAGAATCGTAGTTAGTAATAATTATAGAAATATGTACCAATTAGAATCAAATAAGCATAAGCACGTCCTTTAATCAAGGAATTAGACTCAAACGGTAATAGATAGTGGTAAATAAGGAATACGATCATGTAAGACTGAACATGACACATAAGGAAATAAGCATAGTACAGAGCATGTAATAGAGGCTAGGTTCGACAAGTTCTAATTAAGGAAAATGTCTAAGAATAAAGTTGACAGCATAATCAACCACAAAACAAGGCAAGAGAATATTTAGAGGTTGAAATCAGTAGCGAACAGAGTGTACCAATCACAGGGAATCACGAATTCCATTAAAAGGTAACACTGACCAAAGGAAAGTATCACAACTGAATGAAGCAAACATAACCTAACCAAGGATAGTGTAAAAGAATCACATAAATCAGGGATTCAAATTAAGAGAAGGTACCGATGAGAGGAAATAACACAAATTGCTACAGATAAACGAGGAAAATCACAGTATAGAGTAAAATCAGCAAACCTAATCATCATAGCAATGTTAAAATCACTAAGAATAGGGGATTTAACCAGGAAATAGTACCAATTAGAAGAAATCACCACAAAGTTTCTAGGAATAAACACATAATAGGCAGGAATAACCTAAGTCATAAATCCTAACAAGCAAACATAGGGTAAAAATCACAAAATCAGGGGTTCACATAGAGCACATAGTAAGTGCTTTGAAGGAATTAACAAAATAGATACAAAGAGCGGAAACCCTAATAAAACAAATAGAGTAATATCACTGAGCACAGAATGTTCATGATAAACAAACACATATGCAGGTTAATCGAACATATACTCAAAGACGGACTTAGAATCACTGATTAAAAACCAAGAAACTTAGGGCTTTATCATAATAACTCAGTTAAAAAGAGAGAAACTTAGATAGACGTTTAAAAATGATGAACACCATAGAAGAATACTAATAATCAGAAGAAAAACCATTTTTGAAAAGGGGTTAAGAACTCTAATTTGAAGATGAAGAGCCATTTTGAAAAAATCGGAAAATCTTTTAGGGAAACAGTAAAATAACTCATAATATGCCCGGATCTATTACAGATCTAAGAAAATCAAGAGATAGTGGTTAGGGTTTAATAGAGTAACCCAAAGAGACAGAGAAATCGCCTAGAAACCACAGGCAAAGCCGGAGATGATAGAATCTTACTCTGATGATCATGAACGGCCTGAGAATGGCATCAAAACTCATGGTAGGTGAGTGAACCGCCTTCTTTTCCCTTGAGGACCTCAAGGAAGCAATACCCGACGTAGGAAGGAGATCCATGAGGCTAGAAGGGTGGTGAGACCACCATAGTCACCGGCAAGTCGTCGGCCGGTGAGAACCATTAGGTTCTAGCAGAGAGCATTGAGAGGGGTTAGAGAGATGAGAGATGTAACGGCGGAGGGAATGAGAAGGGGAAATGAGAGGGGGAAGGGTAGTCTTTAGGGTTAAATTAGGAATGGGGAGATCTTGACCGTTGATCAAAATTGATCAACGACCAGGATTAAATTAGGTATTGGGTCGGGTGGATAAGGTATTGGGCCTGGGGTATTTGGGCCGCATTTAATTGGGTTGGGGTCAGATGTGATTAGGCTATAATTGAAATGAGCGTGGCTATTTGTTAAATACCCAATCAAATTAATAAAACAATTTATAAAATAGCTAATATACAAAAAATGAATTTCACGCATAGAAAATAGTTAAAAATGATTACTTAGTATTTTAAAAACAAATGATTAATTACTGAATTAAAATAGCATAAAATCATATGATTGGGCTATAATTGCAAAGTTGTTGCAATTATAGCCAAAAGGTGCCAATTTAGCTAATTGTGAAATAATTTGGCCTTAATAGGACCCTAAATAATTAATGAAACCAAAAATGCTCTTGAAATCATTTGTAATGCACTTTTGTAATTATTTATTGGAAACAAAATGCTGGATAAATTAAAAAAAAATATAGGAAAATTATGAAAAATATCAATTGCTATTGATACATGATTTTGAAGTTATATATGCAATTTAAAAAATATTTTGAGGAAACATTGGGTATCAACAGCAGTTCCGTGCCTTTCTCCCTCAAGTTGTCTGCTTGAGGGTACCAATCTAGACCCCTATAGTATACTCTGATTAATTGTATATGCATCATGGTCAAACCTAGCGAGGGTTAATATGTTGTCCACATAATAACCCTTTAAGAAAAGCATGTCCAAAAGTTCACCAGGGTTTCCATAGTCTAAACAGACGCAACCACGGTCTGTACATTAATTTGGAGAAATAAGTGCCAATATGCTAATCACTGATGTATAAATAGTCGTATTTGGAGGGGGAAAAGGCCTAACCTTATTTGTTTTGTAGAAAATGAGGCACGAAGTCCCGAGGTTCGGTATGGTCCGTAGCATACCACCATTGTTGCTAGATTGGTGGGAAGATCGTTCAGCATGTGACAAAAGCATGTGAAAAAGGTCTTAGGAAATTTGACTTCTTTATTGGACATCCAACCGAACAATATGTTGATTGAAGCTGCCACTATGTTATGGGACAGAGAAAGTTCTGTGTTGCATTTTGGCAACATAGAAATGACCCCTCTCTTGGAATAAATAGGGGGATCGCTGGAATACCTTGGAACAATATCGGTTCATTGGTGCGGGAAAACGGTACCGCTAGGGGATTTCTGAAAAAGATGGGTTTGAAAAAGAACAATGATTTGGAGTGCCTGAAGAAGTCCTACATACCCTTTGACTACCTCTATGAACGAAATGGTCATAAAAAATCCTATCGTATCTTCCATGATGAATTCTTTATCAGTTCCTTGGATTGTATTCACCGTAGGGTTTTGTGTTCATCGTCTTCTTCTTGGGTATGATAGTGTTTCCAACGCAAGGGGACATAATTCAGACCACACTGGCCATGGTAACTAAAACCTTAACGGAGAGAATCGAGGGGAAAACATATACCATTATCCCTATCATCATAGTTGACATATATCGGGTCTTGAACCGCTGCCATAAGGGGTTCTAACACTTCGAGGGTTGTAATCTAGTGCTACAAGTTTGGTTGTTAGAGCATCTCCAAAGAGGTCATACTGTGATGACCCAAAAAGGGGTCATCTTATGTGCATCTAATTTGGACTGTGTTCTGAGGCCCGAAAGCCTCCATTAATCTCACCTCGATGTGCGTGCGTAGCCCAGGTGCGTAGCAGGGAAGCCTTTATGTGAAAAACTTGATTAAGAGTTAAATTTGTGATAATTAATTGAATAAAGTTGGCTTTGGTCAACATTTTCGGTAAACAGACCCAGATCCGTGATCTGACGGTTCCGAAAGGTCCGTAGGAAAATATGGGACTTGGGTGTATGCCCAGAATCGAATTCCGAGGACCCAAGTCCGAGAAATGAATTTTTAAAGAAAATTATTTTATGAAAATATTAATGGCTTATGAAAATTAACCTTGATGTGAAACCTGTGCTGCCGGGCCCGTATTATGATTTCGGAGCCCGGAACAAGTTCAATATGTGTTATATAAGTTATCTGTGAAATTTGGTGTAAACGGACTTGATTTGATTGGTTTCGGATAAAATGAGGAAAAATTGGAGTTAATGAAGTTTTGAGAAATCTCATAGAATTTGAACTTTGGTTTGGAATGTGATTTTATGTTCCCGAGGTCCGACCGGAATTCCGAGACCGGGAATAGTTCCGTTGTGTCATTTATAACTTGTCTGCAAAATTTGAAGTCATTCCGAGTAGTTTAGGCCGGTTCGGCGCGTTGAAGTGAATTCTAGAATTTCAAAGTTCTTAAGTTTGATTAATTTGATTTTGGGGTTTGATTTTTGAGTTTCGTTGTTGTTTTTCATGTTCCGAGACTTCGAGCGAGTCCGTATCACAGGTGTGTTTTGGACCCCCGGGAGCTAAGTTAGAAAAACCAGAAAATCTGCTGTCTGGTTTCCTTGTCTGCGATCGCAGAAGGCGGGTTGCGATCGCGGAGAAGGATTTTGCTGGGTTGTCGATTGCTCTATGCGAACGCAGCTTCCCCTTTGCGATCGCAGAGGTCTGGGTTCCACACCTTCGCGATCGCAACACGTTTCTTACGATCGCATTGAGTAGCATCTGGGTCGGGTGAGTTTGTCCTACGCGATCGCAGGACCACTGCCGCGATCGCATAGATCTTGCCAATTTTTCTTCGTGATCGCAGGACCTCTGGCGCGATCACAGAGGTCCAGCCAGTTGGCCTTCGCGATCGCAGGCCTGGTGTCGCAATCGCAGTGAAGGTTTTCATGGGAAGTACTTAAATGTCCAATTACGGGATTCTTCTTCATTATTCAATACCCAACCTCCATTAGAGCTCCTCCAAGCTAGGGAAAGGACTGCCCAAGTTCAAACTCATCAAGGTAAGTGATTCCTAGTCCGTTTTTCATGACTTTTAACATCAAATTCAAATAAAATCCTCTTCCAATTATCTTAAAATTCATAGGAATTGATAGAAAAATGTGGGGTTTTGGGAAAATAGTGAAACTTCATTTTTAGCCAAAAATTCCTAAATAAATTATGTAATTACGATCCTTAGGCTTCGGGTAGTTCATTCCTTCGAAAATTTCCGGAATTTGGCCATGAGAGGCCGGGGTTGGAAATTAAGAATTCTTCAAGAATAGCGATTTTATTGAATAACTAAGATGAGTTATTACATTGTACATGCATTGATGTTATTATATATCTTTTGACTAGTTGCAAGTCCTCGGGTATAGAATTTAGAGTTTCAGGCGTAATTGTGGTCCGAGGGGTAGATTCGACATGAGGTGAGTCTCCTTTCTAACCTTGTAAGAGGGAATCGTCCCCATAGGTGATGTACATGCTATGTTTGACTTGCTTGGGGGCTACGTACTCGCCAAGTGACGAGAGTCCGTATGTAGCAACTATTATTGTTATGTCCGGGTAGTTAGGCCCACATCATGCCTTGTATGTTTCCTTGCAATGCCTTAAATATGTTTCTTTCTTTTCGTTGAAATGCTCTTATGATTTATTGTAATGCTATATTTCCTACGAAATTATGTTTTTTTTTGCATCATGTTGTTCTTCTGAGGTCCATTGAAATAAAATTGTGAAATATAAGGGAGCGGGTCGTACGCCACGGCGGATTTGAAATGAAATTGTGAAATATAAGGGAGCGGGCCGTACGCCACGGCGGATTTGAAATGAAATTGTGAAATATAAGGGAGCGGGTAGTACGCCACGGCAGATTAAAAATGTAATTGTGAAATATAAGGGAGCGGGTCGTACGCCGCGGTAGATTCAAAGAATTTGTGATTTTGGTTTCATTCGGTGGTCTTACTCTTGAAAGTGCTTTATTGTTTAAGTTCAGTAGCTGTTTGGATTTATCTGCTTTTAGTATATGTACTTGCTTCTTATTTCCATGACATGCCTACTGTATTTTATCATATTTTATCACATGTTACTACTGCTGGACCCTAGTGAGTATCGAGTCGACCTCTCGTCACTACTTCTTCGAGTTTAGGCGGGATACTCACTGGGTACATATTTATTTAATATGTACTCATGCTGCACTTTCTTTTCTTTTCTGTACTTGACTGTACAGGTCCGGAGGCTGGCACGTCTGACTATCAGGCCGGCGCTAGATATTGATATCGTGGTCATACTTCTCGGTGATCTGCTTTCTCGGCGACTTCCTAGCAGCACCCTGGAGCTCTTTTGTTACATTTCTCCGCTCATTTCATTCAGACGGAGACTCTGTATATATTGTAGTCATTGTATATTCAGTAGTTGCCCATGACACTCGTGACACTAGTTCCTGGCACACACGCGTAGTGTATATTTATATTTTGGGGTTTTGGGATGTATATCTATGTATGCATTTTATTTCAGCTTGTATCTACTAGGATTTCACTTCCGCTCAAGGCTAGTATCATGTTTGTCGTTATAAATTGGGAATCTTTGACTGTTTAACTAGATGGGAAAGGTATCACTTGGTGTAATTATTGTTGGCTTGCCTAACCCCGCCGTTGGGCGCCATCACGACTCGGATTGGGATTCTGGGTCGTGACAACGTGGTATCAGAGCTCTAGGTTCACGTAAGTCTCACGAGTCATGGGCAGGCTCAGTATAGTCTTGCGGATCGGTACGGAGACGTCTGTACTTATCTTCAGGAGGCTATGGGGTGTTAGTAAACTTCTTTTTATTCATATCCTGTCGTGTAATCTATGATGTACTCAAATTATTCTTCCATTCTCTCGCAGATGGTGAGACGCGTGCATCCCATGTTCCTGGTCCGGGAGAGGCCGCTACCCCGGCTGCCCAATGTCGGGGTAGGGGTAGAGCACCTGCTCGAGGCAGCGGTCGAGGACGTCCCAGAGCTACGCCAGGGGCACCACCAGAGGACCCTATCATAGAGGAGCAGGATGAGATGCCTCCAGTAGCACCTGCTCCAGTGGATTTCATGACGGGGCCAGGCTTCCAGGAGGTCATGGGCCGTATGCTGAGATTCATGGACACTATGTCTCAGGCTGATTTATTTCCAGCCGACCCTGACACTTCTCAAGCGGGAGGGGGAGTCCATACCCCTACCGCTCAGGCCATAGGTCAGGCAGCAGCAACACATCATACCCCGGGCACACCGCCCGTGGGAGGGGTTCAGCCAGTAGTAGCAGCCCAGAGCCCAGGCCAGTTGCAGAGGGTGACCAACATAAGATGTTGGATAGATGGACCCGACTTCGCCCTCCAGTCTTCGGGGGTGAGCGGGGTGAGGATGCTCAGGATTTTATTGATAGGTGCAGGGACAGACTGCACAACATGATTATTTTGGAGTCCCATGGAGTGAATTTCACCACATTTCAGTTAGAGGGCAGAACTCGCAGGTGGTGGCAGTCATATATTCTCAGCAGGCCAGCAGATTCTCCTCCTATCACTTGGGACCAGTTCACTCAGTTATTTCTAGACAGATACATTCCACCTTCTGAGAGGGAGGAGCTACGGGGTCTGTTTTAGCGACTAGAGCAGGGGCAGATGTCAGTGACTGATTACGAGGCTAGATTTTTAGAGTTGTCTCGCCATGCCCTTATGATATTGCCTACTGATGCCGAGAGGGTGCGGCGGTTTGTGGAAGGCTTGCATCCAGGTATTAGGGCCTCCATGGAAAGAGAGGTAGAGATGGGTACCCCATATCAGCTCGTAGTCGAGATAGCTCGACGGATTGAGGGTTACCGTATGAGGAGTAGGGAGCAGGGTCAGCCAAGTCAGCAGGACAATAGGGCCAGGTTCACAGGTGACTTTAGGGGTGCTCCAGCTAGGGGTAGAGGTCAGTTCGGAGGCGGCCAAGTCAGTAGGTCTTCATATTCAACACCTCCACTACCGCCCAGGGGTATTGCAGCGAGGCCTCAGCTCGGCGTTATGCCAGAGCGTTCTTATCGTCCCCCATCCACCCAGGGTGCACCCAACAGCTATTCCAGTCATCAGAGGTTCTGTAGCTCCTATTTCAGTGCCTTACCCGAGGGTTCACACCGCCCTCCAGCTATTCAGGGTTCTTCCTCTTTCGGGCAGCAGGCTGTAGCACCAGGAGGATGTTATGAGTGTGGGGAGCCGGGTCATATGTGGAGGTTTTGTCCCAGGTATCGGGGCAAGGCAGTGTAGCAAAGTTATCAGCCTAGGAGTTTGGCACCAGCAGTCCGGCCGCCCCGAGGTGGGGGACAGGTCGACAGGGGTCGTCCAAGAGGGGGAGGCCAGTCAGGAAGAGGTCAATTAGTTCCGGTTCACTCTGGGGGAGTTCAGTCTTCAGGAGCCTCAGCCAGATTTTATGCCATTCCGGCCAGATCAGACGCAGTGGCCTCAGACGCCGTGATCATAGGTATTATCTCCGTATGTGGTAGGGAAGCTTCGGTACTATTTGACCCAGGATCCACATATTCGTATGTATCTGTACTATTTGCTCGTTTTCTGGATCTCCCTCGTGAGTACTTGTGTTCTCCTATATATGTGTCCACTCCTGTGGGCGATTCTATAGTGGTAGACCGGGTTTACCGGTCTTGTATGGTCACTTTTTGCGGTCTCGATACCAGAGAAGACCTCTTATTGCTGGATTTGATTGATTTTGAGGTTATCCTAGGCATGTATTGGATATCTCCTTATCATGCTGTGTTAGATTTCCATGCCAAGACAGTCACTTTAGCCATGCCTGAGTCGCCTAGACTATAATGGAGAGGTTCTTCAGTTAGTGCCTCNCAAAGTTCCTGGATGTGTTTCCCTCGGATCTTCCAGGCATGCCTCAAGATACTCATCCTATTTCCATCCCCCCCTATCGTATGGCTCCTAAGGAGCTGAAGGAGTTGAAGGAGCAGTTTGAGGAGTTGTTGTCGAAAGGGTTCATCAGGCCGAGTGTGTCGGCGTGGGGTGCTCCAGTCTTATTTGTGAAGAAGAAGGATGGGTCTATGCGGATGTGCATTGACTACCGCCAGCTGAATAAGGTTACCATTAAGAATAAGTATCCTCTGCCGCGCATCGATGATTTGTTTGATCAGTTACAGGGTGCTCGTGTGTTTTCTAAGGTTGACTTGAGATCGGGTTATCATCAGCTGAGGATTCGGGCTTCAGATGTTCCGAAGACTGCATTTCGTTCCAGGTATGGCCATTATGAGTTCCTGGTGATGTCTTTTGGTTTAACCAATGCCCCAGCAGCCTTCATGGACTTGATGAATAGGGTATTCAGGCCGTATATTGATTCCTTCGTCATTGTCTTCATTGATGACATATTGATTTATTCGCGGAGCCTGGGTGAGCATGAGAAGCACTTGAGAGTTGTGCTCCAGACCTTGCGAGAACAGAAATTGCATGCTAAGTTCTCCAAGTGTGAGTTCTGGTTAGATTCCGTGGCATTTTTGGGGCATGTGGTATTCGGGGAAGGTATCAAGGTTGATCCTCAGAAGATTGAGGCGGTTCAGAGTTGGCCGCGTCCTACTTCAGCTATAGAGATCAGGAGTTTCTTGGGCCTAGCAGGCTATTATCGCCGATTCGTGGAATGGTTCTCCTCTATTGCAGCCCCACTGACCAGATTGACTCAGAAGAATGTTCCCTTTCGGTGGTCCGACGATTGTGAGCCGAGCTTTCAGAAGCTTAAGTCAGCTTTGACCTCAGCACCAGTTCTGTCGTTGCCTTCCGGTTCTGGGATGTATACCGTGTATTGCGACGCTTCACGCGTCGGGTTGGGGTGTGTGCTGATGCAGGATGGCAAGGTTATTGCTTATGCTTCGCGACAGCTGAAGGTTCATGAAAAGAATTACCCTGTGCACGATTTGGAGTTGGCAGCGATTGTTCATGCTTTAAAGATATGGCGGCATTATCTATATGGTGTATCTTGTGAGGTTTATACTGACCACCGCAGCCTGCAGTACTTGCTTAAGCAGAGGGACCTTAACTTGAGACAGCGGAGATGGCTTGAATTGTTAAAAGATTATGATCTCACTATTTTATATCATCCGGGCAAGGCGAATGTAGTAGCAGATGCTCTGAGCAGGAGGGCGGCGAGTATGGGTAGCTTAGCCTACCTTGCAGCTGAGGAGAGACCTTTAGCCTTGGACATCCAGTCCTTGGCCAATCACCTTGTGAGGCTGGACCTTTTAGAGCCTCGTCGAGTTTTGGCTCATGTAGTTGCTCAGTCTTCGTTGTTGGGGGAGATTATGGCTCGACAGTTTGATGATCCATGCCTTGCAGAGCTTCAACTCGGAACGACTTCAAATTTTGCAGACAAGTTATAAATGGCACGATGGAACTATTCTCGGTCTCGGAATTCCATTCGGACCTCGGGAACATAAAATCACAATCCAAACCAAATTTCAAATTCCATGAGATTTCTCAAAACATCATTAACTCCAATTTTCCTTATTTGATCCGAAACCAATCCAATCAAGTCCGTTTTACATCAAATTTCATAGATAGGACAAATAACATATAATAAACCTATTCCGGGCTCCGAAACAGTAATACGGGCCCGCTAACATGGGTTTCAGATAATTATTCATTTTTAAAATCCTTTATTATTTTCAGAAAATAATTTTCTTTAAAAATTCATTTCTCGGGCTTGGGACCTCGGAATTCGATTCCGGGCATACGCCCAAGTCCCATAATTTCCTACGGACCCTCCGGGACCGTCACATCACGGGTCCAGGTCTGTTTACCAAAGATGTTGACCAAAGTCAATTTTATTCATTTAATTATCATAAATTCTATTTTTCATCCAATTTCAATATAAAGACTTCCCGGCTACACGCCCGGGCTGCGCATGCATATCGAGGTGAGATCAACAGAGGCTTTCGGAGCCTCGAAACACAGATATAGCTAAAATTACTTAGGATGACCGTTTGGGTCATCACAGATTTATAGTCCCTTATGCCAAGTGCCACAATTTATAATTTCACCGTGTCCTTTTTACACGGAGTCCGGTCTCGGCCCGACCTGCTAAGCCATCCTAAGTGAGACATCACCAACATCATAATCTTTATCCATATTTCCGTTGTAAATGCCACCATGTGTACAACATGGAGTCCGATCTCGGCCCGATCGGCTAAGCCATCTCACTTTGGGACATAAACATTTTATTCATTTACTCAATTCACACTCCCTTCCATTAATTGTTCAATTCACATTTCTTTCTCATCATTTATCACACAACCCTTGGCACTTGGACATATCTAACAATTTGAATCAAATTCCTTCTTTATCTGATCAATAGCATAATCTTTCACATTAATAAGAACCAATATATAATAAATTTCACACATCATAGAAGGAGCATGTAGGATCAAAATTCAGATTTTCAAGTAACATGGTGACATAGTAGTCAACCAGAACAATTCAGATACAGACAATCCTTCAACTCGGCGCATTAAAACTATCAATTCAAGTACGATCAAGTAAGGAACCCGTACCACCTATTTGGTCACCAACGAGTTGATTCTATGAAGATTAGAGTTAGCCATACATACCTCGACTGGGTCTTAGCTCTAATTCATACGACAATGTCCGGAATCCTTTAGCTATTTCAATCTATTTGTCAAAATAGCACAATCAAGTTGTAATTAGGATTTAGGTGATAATCTCAGCCCATTTGAGTTCTATGCCTAGAAATGTGAGCTTGCTAAGGTCCCGTCTCCCATTCACTTCTATTTTTGCTTTTACTTATCCTCGCATAGTTTAGAATCCCATGCATGCTAGGTCCCCATCCTCATCCCCATGAACTAACCTACCAATGAATCACTTTAGCTATAACATGAAATTCAAGGATTATGTAGTAGAACTTACCTCTTAGAGAGAAGAAATTGGTACCCTATGTGATTATTCCCAAGCCTTTTGTGATGAGTGAAGATCAATTGGATGGAAATGGAATCTTCTCTCTAAGACTCCCCCTTATCTCACTCTAAAGCATCCAGAAAATAACTTAAAAAAGGTGGAGAATGGGTATTATAAAATGAGGTGCCCCGTCTCAATTACGCGACCGTAGAAAGGAAATGCGGCTTGCAAACCTGACGTAGAAATGGCCTCAGCCGGGGGGACGTCTGACCGAGTATGCATCCTGCATACCTGTTCAACGGTCGCATAATGTGCCACAGTAATCCACTCGCAAATATTCAAGGCAGATATGTGATGGATTATGCGGCCCGCATATCAAATATGCGATCGCATTTTGGGCCGCATAATTGCGTCTATTTTGGCTAGCTTTCTGATCCACTCTATGACCATTACGTGGTCCGCAGATTGGTTATGCGACCGCATAATGGGCCGTAGAAACGCACTCATTTGCAAACATTTTCTTCTAAGTCCGAAGGGTACTGCTTAATCCAAAAGGTCTGAAATGCGGTGAGCTTGCTCGCCGCTAAGAGTTTTCTACCATTAACATATAACTCTAATCGGGACATCACGATGAACCAGTTTTCTAGAAAAAACTTTACGGGGCCTTACATTATGTCTATCCTAAAGGGGAGAGGGAAATGGTTTAAATAGTATTCAATTAGGTAGATAAATAAGGGAAGAAATCGAGCATACACAAATAAGGAATGAAAATAAATCCAGAATCATTTGAAGTTAGGGTTCAGTCAATTAACAAGCATAACAGCGTGGAATCACGCATGTACTACTAAAAATAAGGAAAGTATCAATTAACAAGCAGTCTTAAAGCAAATAAGGTTAGGAAATAATTGAATCATGGTAGATTGAATGTAAATAAGGAAAACAACAATATCATTCGAGAAAGGAAAGAGCATCGAAAAAGTAATAAAAGATTTCAAACCTTAATTTTCAATAAACAAAAAAATCGGCAGTAAAATAAGGTACATAATGTAGACAGGAGAATATTCAAAAGGAAAACCATAATCGAACAGATTTTAACTCAATCAAAGCAGACCTAAAACCCTAATTATGGGTAATCTATAAAATCAACACAATAATCGCGTAGTGAACATAAACAGGAGTCTTATTCAAAAGACAAACATAATCGAACTATATTTGATTCAATTGAGATAAAAAAAACCCTATTTTTTAGTAAACAAAAATTGATAGAGAAATAAAGGCAAAGAATCTTCTGTTTTAATAAAAAGAACATAGACATGGAGTTTATTAAAGAAAAATATAGAATTGAACCCAAATCTGGTTCGATTAAAGAAAGTTTGAAACCTTAATTTGAGTAAGTAAAAGATTTAACAAAAAATACGATGATTTATGAGCAACAAAGTGAATATAGACGAAAGTAACATTAAAACAAATAAAAGTTTGAACAAAATCTAGTTCGAATCAAACATCTGAAAACCCTATAAAAATGTCAAAATTTCATGCATTGTATTTTAGGAATATTCAAACAAAAAAATCACAAAACATTTGTTCATTTTTACATTTTTAGTTTCTAGTTTTAAATTTCCTTCATTAGTTTTTAAGTTAATTAATTGTTCAAATATTAGAAATAGTTAATTAGGTTTATTTTACAATTTAGATTTGAGTTAAGACCTAATATAGGTTTTTTATTAATTAATTTAGGATTTGAAAAAAAAATATAAAAGAAAAAAAAACAAAGAAAAAAGGAGAAGAAGGAAATGATGCAATTGGGCCTGCCTCGATTGCCCCAAACTGCCAAATCCACCCCAAACCCAATCAAAATCCGATCCAACCCACTAATAAATGTAATGACACTGTTTCATCGTCTTTGATCCTAGGAGTTGGACCATTTTAATATGACAGTTTGCAAGTTAACACTCAGGTCCCCTAAAATTGTCGGACGAAACCCCCTACACCCCAAAAAACGCTCACAAACCCCTTTCTTCAGATCTTTAACAGCCGCCCCCGCTCTGTCGTCCTCTGTCGCCCGAAAATCGCCTCACGGTGGCGGACCACTCCCAAACCCAACCAAATCACCACCCCATCTACTCTTCACTCTCATTCTAAGTCTACCATTACTTTTCTGGAAAAGTCACCCAATTTCTTCGAATTGTAAATCTAAGAATAAATATCTATTCTTTTGCCTTCTCTTGATTTACTCCTAATTCGCCTTTTTTGGCAATAAAACCTACATGAATCGACTACTCTCGGTGTGCGGAGTTGATTGGCCGTAGTGATGACCTCTCTCACGATGGCTGGATTCTGGTCAATAGGTCGTCGACTGTTCAAATTCCCAAATTCTCTTTCTAGCCTATTATATTTTAAGCCTTCAATTCCTCATATATTTCTGACCTATGAAGTATTTGTCTAGCTAAAAATTAGACTAAATACTTGTTGGCCAAAAATTTTTGGTGAGTTGAAGAGGTGGATTGGCATTTGTTCATGTGTTTGTTGTTTTATTTGGGGCTATCTAACTTGAAAGATAGTCCTATTAGTACAAAAGCCCAAGGAGGATATTAGACTTATTGGCTAGGTGGCCCAGATTTCTAATACTACTTGAGGGTAAATAACATAATTTTTAAAGGGCAAATACAGGAGTACTAGGGGGTTCAATTTGGATTGGATTGAGGAAATCTTATCCTAACTGATTGCGAAGTTTCTGAATAAGGGATGACGAGGATTGTTTTGGGAAAAAGAGGGAGAAATCTTGTGTGCAGGGAGGTAAGTGAATTAAATTAAAAGCTCAAAGGGTGGATTTGAATTAGAAAAATCAGGTTTGGTTGCCCTAATTTCTAGTTATAAAAGGCTCATTTCACTCCTCTTTAGGGTCTTTAGACAGAAAGAAAGAGAAGAAGAAAGAGGGTTGTTAGATTTAGGTCATAAATCTAAATTTCAATAGCTACTAAAAACACTCAAAAATAAAATGAAAATAGTAGAAAGCAGTAGAGTTTTAGTTGATTTTACATTTTTCAAGGAGTCAAAAATCTGAAGTGGTGCTTCATTGTTTCAAAACAAATCCTCTTACACTTTATGAGTTATTGGAGTTGATCTAGTTGTGAATATCTGTTGGTTGTGCTCTTACTGAATCTCAAATCATTTTTCTAGCTATTCTAAGATTTGTTTGCCTCTATCCAAGTATTGATTTTACTATCAGTGATGTAATATTTGTTTAAATGCTATACTAATATGAAATTTTCTGATGCATCTTACCTGATATATGTGCATTATATGTTTTGGTTTGTTTGTTGACCGGCTAAGGAAAAAAAATAATAGTAAAACCAAGAGTGAGATAGGATAGAAAATTCATGCGGTTTTGAAAACTCCGATATTTAAAAATGTCTCGAAACTCTGCCAAAAGTTTTTTTTAAAAAAAAGAGGAAAGGAAAATGTATTTTTTTTTTTGAAAAAGAAAAAAGTGAATGAAAATGAGTCAATGTCATGTTTTCCAAATATGTCAAAACTGACCGAACTACGCAGGTTTGATTCTCACCGGATGTGAGATACATAGGCAACCCTCATCGGGTCCGACCCTTCTTTAACAAATAAAATAAAATAAAAATAATAAACAACAAAAGAAAGAGTCATCATTGAGTCATAAGTAAGTTGGGTGATGCTGCTTTTGCCCAAATGGCCAGAAATGTCTCGACGGGACGCCGGGAGGCTGTTTTTCCAACAATAACGAATTGTAGTCCTTTTCCAATTTTTCTTTTTGACTACTTAGCAAACACATCCCTAAAATCTTCCCTTCGAAAGTGATGAATTTGCGAAAGTAGACATGATTTGTCTTAAATTCAATTTTTGCAAAAGTAATCTTTTTTGAGAAGTTTTCGAACAAAACTAACAAGTGTTAACCAGTCACCCTGTTTTCAAAATGTACAGAATCAACACTGTTCAGAATTTACCAGTAAGGGTTATGGATCTGATTCCAATGGCACTCCATATGTGGTGGTAAGACTTTGGAAAACAAGGGCAAGACAAGGTCAACATGCACCTAGGGGAAACTGTATAAAATTCAACATAGAAGCACTTAGTATCATTCTGGGATCCCGTCCATAACTTTTTGCACTTCTCAGACTTTGAGTTTACACATACCTTGGAAGAAATTGCTGGTTATGCTGGGAGTACGAAAGGATTAAGGCACAAGTATTTATATCTCCAAGAACAATTACTCCCCACATGTTCCTAGACCTAATGAAAATAAGCAGGCAGACCAAGATTGTAAGTCTTGTATGGGGAGATGCAACTCTTCACTTTCTATATCAGCGATATGGGCATTTAAATGAACCCGAAGGACCAGGACCAGCGACTCCCCACGCCTACTCCGGGTACAATCAAATTCAAATGAACCCGAAGGACCAAGAAAACACTTCGTTTATCACGGAGTGTGGTACATATTGTTAAACGTAATGCCCTTCGAGTTAAAAAATGCGGGGGCTACATATCAACGCCTAGTTAATAAGATGTTCGAACATCAAATAGGCAAGTCTATGGAAGTTTACATTGATGACATGCTAATTAAGTTCTTGCGCGCAGAGGACCATTTGACTCATTTGCAGGAGACATTCAATATCCTAAGAAGGTACATGAAACTCAACCCCGAAAAATGTGTTTTCGGAGTCGGATCGGGCAAATATTTGGGCTTCATAGTGTCGAACAGGGGGATCGAGATCAATCCCGACAAAATCAAGGCCATTGAGGAGATCATCATGGTGAACAATGTGAAAGCCGTATAGCGGCTGACCGGGAGAATAGCAGCCTTAGGCCGATTCATCTCGAGGTCATCAGATCGGAGTCGTCATTTTTTCTCCCTACTCAAGAAGAAAAAGAACTTTGATGGACTCCAGAATGTCAACAAGCCTTTGGGGAACTAAAGCGGTATCTCGCGAGCCCACCTTTGCTCCATACCCCGAAGGAGGATGAAACACTATACTTATATTTGATCGTGTCAAAAGTAACAGTAAGTGGTGTGTTGGTTGGAGAAGAACAAGGTAAGTAATTAACTGTCTATTACGTAAGTCGGACGTTAGGAGATGCCGAAACTAGGTATTCGCACTTAAAAAAACAAGCTCTTGCATTAGTTAGTGCATCCAGGAAATTGAAACCTTATTTTCAATGTCACCCTATATGTGTATTAACTACATATCCTCTTCGAAACATCTTGCATAAGTCCAAATTATCTGGACGATTGGCCAAATGGGCCATCAAAATCGGAGGGTATGATATTGAGTATCAAACCCGAACGGATATCAAGTCTCAAAATTTGGCGGACTTCGTGGCCGATTTTACGCTTGCCCTCGTGCCCAAAGTAGAGAAAGAACTCTTGTTAAAAATGGGCACATCATCGGGGGTATAGATCCTCTTCACTGACGGTGCCTAGAATGTGAAAGGTTCCGGGCTCGGTATAGTTCTAAGACCACCTACAGGCGGCATAATTTGACAATCTATAAAAACATCGAAGTTGAATAACAATGAGGCTGAGTATGAGGCCATGATTACAAGTCCCGAACTAGCCAAAGACCTATGAGCAGAGGTCATCAAAGCAAAATGTGACTCTATTCTGGTAGTAAACTAAGTGAACGGGAGCTTCGAGGTTCGAGAAGACATGATGCAGAGATACTTAGACAAGCTTCAAGTGACATTGCATCGCTTCAAAGAGTGGACTCTGGTTCAAATACCTAGTGAACAAAACAGTGAGGCTGATGCACTCGCAAAGTAGAAGAAAATAACATAGTCCCGGGTACTATCGTTTAACTATCCAAATCGGTGAACGAAGAAGGCCATGCCGAAATCATCTCAACGATTCTAACATGGGATTGGAGGAACAAGTACATCTACTACTTGAGACATGGGAAGATCCCCACGGACCTAAAAGAATCGAGGGGCCTTCGAGCCAAAGCAGGCCGATTTTCACTCGACGAGAATGGAACATTATACAGAAGGACCTTCGACATACCACTAGCAGTGTGCTTGGGACCGGGGCACACCGACTATGTGCTACGAGAAATCCACGAAGGCACTTGTGGAAACCACTAAGGTGCCGATTCTTTAGTTCGAAAGGTGATCAGAGCAGGTTACTATTGGGATAGCATGGAAAAGGACACCAAGGAATTAGTTCGAAGATGTGACAAATGCGAACGATTTGCACCGATGATTCACCAACCCGGTGAACAACTACACTCAGTCTTATCCCCGTGGCCATTCATGAAATGGGGAATGTACATCGTCGCCCCCCTACCAACGGCGCCAGGTAAAGCTAGATTTATCTTATTTATGACTGACTACTTCTCGAAATGGGTAGAAGCGCAGGCCTTCGAGAAGTACAAAAAACATTTTGAATTCCCGGTAGAAAGAGATTTTGCTAACGAAAAAGCCTTTAATGCTATCGAATATCCCTTCCTTTTCCAAATATTAGAGAAAATGAAGTCATCAACTTCATATGGGACCACATCATATGCCGATTCGGGATCTCCTCCGAGATTACATGCTATAATGGGAAGCAGTTCATCGGCAGCAAGGTGACGAAATTCCCTGAGGATCATGAAATCAAAAGGATCCTATCAACGCCTTACCACCCAAGTACAAATGGTCAGGCTGAGTCCACGAACAAAACTATCATTCAAAACTTAAAGAAGAGGTTAGAGAATGTGAAGGGGAAATGGAGAGTAGTGCTTCCCGAATTACTATGGGCATATCGAACAACTTCGAAGTCAAGCATAGGGGAAACCCCGTTCTCTTTGGTATATGGGTATGAGGCATTGATACCAATTGAGGTCGGGGAACTGAGCGTTAGATTTCAGCATGCCACCGAGGATTCAAACAACGAGGCCATGAACACTGCCCTAGAGATGCTAGATGAAAAATGTGAGGCCGCACTAGTTCGAATAGCCGCTCAAAAACAAAGGATGGAAGGATACTACAACAGAAGAACGAACCTGTGCTACTTCGGAATCGGGGACCTAGTTCTAAGGAAAGTCACTCTCAACACTCGAAACCCAAAATAAGGGAAGCTAGGCCCTAGCAGGTTAGGACCGTACCGCATCCTCGGAGTAGTAGACAAAGGGTCCTACAATCCTAGCACTATGGAAGACGAGCAACTACCAAGAAATTGGAACATATCGTTGCTCAAACGCTATTATTATGCTCAAACCCTTTTCATTTTATATTCCAGACTAACTTGTTGCAGGTGTTCGATTGAGAGGAATCGGAGCACCCTTCAGCTCGAAGACTTTGGGTTTTAAAGCATGCGTTGCACTCTTTTCCCCTTAGATCGGGTTTTATCCCTAATAGGTTTTACCGGCAAGATTTTTAGCAGGGCAACATCTATATGCTACCTAAGTAAAACTCAACAAGTATTCAAGGCTACTTTTCAATGAACCTCGAATATTGGGGGCATCACCCTCAGAGGTTACTTCTTCAAAGAAAACAATTTATGTCAAAGAGGTCCTCAATAGGAGAATGTTGTAATGGGCCAAACGGTCAAATGAACCGTGTCCGAGTAGAATAGTCGAGCCTCCGATGTCGAAAACATGTACTCATGTATCAAGTATTAGAAGAAGCACTCTTATTTATCAAAACACTTTGTATCTCAAAGAAGTTTACTATTTTCACATGAAACGACTCAAGGGCCAAATACTCCGGAATACTCGGGGACTGTCATCGACAATCAATTTATCGAGTCATCAATGACTCGAACTCATAAGACCTCAATGAGGCAACATCAAATCCATAAGACCTCAATGAGGCAACATCGAATCTATAAGACCTAAATGAGAAAACATCAAGTGTATAAGACCTCGATGAGGCACAATCAAACTAATAAGACCTCAACGAGGCATACTCAAACTTATAAGACCTCAACGAGGCATACTCAAACTTATAAGACCATAAAAAAGGGATAGCCCTGATATTAAGGTCAAGGCTATATGTTCGAATTTGTAAGACCCCTAAAAAGTCATACCCTCGATATTAAGGCCGAGGTCATCTCACCCGGGGACTAAAGGCTATGACCAAATATAAGACTATGGTAATATGAAAAGGCTATGGCCAAAATAATGCAGCTCGGAGACGTCCGGCTTCCGCCATAAAACTAAAGGCCTTCAAATACTTCAAAAAATCTGTTAATCAAGCTACCCTCGGCATAAGCAAATGAGCATCGATAATATTAGCTCCGAGCAATTTAAAGTCTTCGAAAAAATCAGCCTTCGAAAGAACCTCACGAGGTACTCAATTATCGTCGCACATCAACTAATCGAGGTTCCTATCAATCGAATCGTCAAAAAGTCGGACGAATACAAAACATGCCAAGGCATAACAAATTTTTTAAAAGTCTTTAGCCAGAATGGAGGAAAATTGTAAGAGCCTAAGGTCCAACCTAAAGAGCCTAAGGGCCAACCTAAAGAGCCTAAGGGACGATATGTAAGAGCCTAAGGGCCAACCTAAAGAGCCTAAGGGACGATATGTAAGAGCCTAAGGGCCAACCTAAAGAGCCTAACAGCCAACCTAAAGTGCCTGAGGGCCAAATTGAAAAGAGCATAATGGTAGACACCCAAAGAACTTAAAGGCCAAAGCACACTGTGCTCGAGACCTTACCTAAGTTCGGACTCGAAAGTCCCGAGCTAAAGCTTAGCTCGAAAGTCAGACCCCAAGTGGTCACTTATATTCTAAGTACAATACATCAGACTGATAACCAACAATATCAAATCTTTCAAGCTAAGGCGAAGGAAAAAGGGAAATTAACTCAAAGACAGAACGAAAGATTTCTTTATATCAAGATAATGGTACAAAAGTACATTCACAATACTACCACTGGGAGCTCTTTACAAAAATCAAAGAAGACCTAGTATATCATCAAGGACTTTGTCATTTTCCCATCGGGGACTTTTTCTTCATCAACCCCCTCAGGACTAGCACCCTTGGTAGCCTCTTCTTCTTCGCCCTCGGCATCAGCTTCATCATCGGAAGAAAGGAGGAACTTGGCGTCAGTCTCGTTCGCCTTAGCCTGATTTATTTCCTAGAAGAGGTCGAAGCCCGTAGCATGGATCTCTTCGGGGGTTTCCCTCCACGATCTGCATTGAACATAGTCGTTGCTTCTTTTCTCTCGGTCGGAGGCACCCCTAAACTCCATTTGAGAATCGGTAGCATCTTTCAAAAAGATGGCTACCTTCTTGTCGGCCATTACTTGTATCTCTTTGGCTTCGGGTCGGGCTTACTCGATTTCGGCCTTCTCCTTCATGATACCAGCCTCGAGCTCAGTCATCCTTCTCGCTTGAACTGAATTGCTCTCTCGAGCATTTCGAAATTGAATCTCGAGAGCAGATACTTTAGACAATGCATCCTTTTTGGCCGCAGCAAGGACATCAATATGTGCCTTCCACTCATTGCATTTGGGGTTGACTTGGGTGACCTCGCCTCGAAGACGTTCCAGCATCTCCACCTTCTGCTGCAACTATGTCGTTAAAGTATTAGCCTCCGAAGATGGGAGAGGAAGCCCATATTTTCATAACAGAGGTTACCTGCTTATCGAGTTCGTCCTCATATTCACGAGTTTGGGTCAACTCCGATCGATGATGTATCAATCCCTTTTCCTTCTTATAACAAAGACGCATGAGGTTCATCTCCTCATTCGAAGATCTACGCAACTCAGCCTCACAGCGACACATCTTAGCCTTAAATTTATCGAAGTTCTACAAAAAGAGAAGTTTGTTTAGAAAAAAGAAGAAAGTATGAAGTCAAAAAATTTATAGTACTATTAAAGACTCACAATTGAGCAAAGACATTGAGCCTCCTCGAAGATCCATTTTGCGTCTGCCGGTTCAGCCTCATCGACCCCAGTAAAGCAACCCTTGAAGGGGTCGTTCTCACTTAAGACTCCGCCTAACTCGGGCGTCTTCAGGTCCCGAGCATCCCTTATGGTACCCTCTGAGAAAGATGGAAATAATGATGAATGAACCACTGTCACGGCCTCAGGGAAATGACCCGAGGCCCTCTGATTAGGCAGAGATGCGTCGAAGTCCACTCCTTTCGGAGTATTTCCCGAAATCTGAGAAGCAGTTGCCAAGTCAGGTGATGAAAGGCCTTCGTCCATTATTTGTTTTGGAGATCCACCCTCAAGGTTAAGGGCCCCGGTCCAAGCAGGCTCAGCGGCCTTGGAAGGTTTTTTGTTTTGAGTCAGCAACGTCGAACCCTCTATTTCGTCGTCATCATCTCCCATGGACCGACGGATAAACTTAAATTCCTCGTTGATGACGACGTTCTTCTTGCATCCCGGAGCTGGATTTGCCTCGCTTTGGGAGTCCTCGTTCTTCGAGGACCTTTTTCTCTTATTATCTTTCATTTGCTTCGAAGTCGAAGGCTCCTCTTCGTCACCGAGAGGGGGCAGCCTCTTCTCGAAAAACTCACCAATGCCTGCAACTGAGGAGTTAGGCCACATAAAGAAAGGTATTTTTTTATTGAAGAAGAAGCATTATCACATGTACCATGGTGCTTCGCCTCCCACTTGCCCTACGACAAGTCCAACCACTTGCGTTTATCGTATGTCGAAGTGGATGCCAATTTGTGAGCCTAGTCATCGAGACCGAGAAGCACATCATGCATGCACGAGACCGCTGAGAGAAAGGAAAGGAACCAGTCACTCAAAGTGTACAAAAAATACTGAAAAGAAGATGAGGCATCACATTTTACACATGTGTGAAGTTCCATTTATTGTAGAACGACAAGAACTCTGAGGGAATGATGCTGATGGTTCTCACCCTGATGAAATGGCTCATCCAGCCTCGATCCTTGCTCTCGTCATTGCTAGCAAATAAGGATTTGGTCGATCGGCGTTGGATCTTGATTAGACCTCAAAAATGCTAAGGTCGATAAAATCGAATGAGGTGGCTGAGAGTGATTTCGATCACAACCTTTTCAACAAAAAACCTCATCATTAATACGATCCCAAGAAGGACGGATGGATCTGGGCCAGGGTAACTTGATACTTTTGGCACAAATGAGTTGATCGAGCAGACCTAATGTAAAGGGATATGTATACACGATCAAAAACACCTCAACGTATGTCGTAATATCCTCATCACGAGAGGGTATTTGCAGAACGACCTCTTCCCCCATCTACATTCTCTCCTAACAACTTCAAGGTGTCTCTCCTCGATTGACCTTATATACCTCGAGGATTTTCTCGACGACCACGGACATTGGGGGTTTCTCTATTGTAAAGTCCTTTTTCAAGGAAAAACTGTTCGAAATAATCTTATTGAGTGTCGGTGGTTTGCCACCGGCCAGACGGGAGGTGGAAGAAGAGGTTAATTCTCTCCGAGGAACAGATTTGGAGTTTTCTTCTTTTTGAGAAACGGATTTGGATGTTTTAGCCATGATTTATTTAGAAAAGAAAAAGTAAGAGATGAAAAGACCAACGCAACCTTGAACTGATGAGGCGGAAGAACTGGTGGTAAAAAGGAAGTTTATAGAGGATAACAGTTTTTTCAGAGTGATAAAGTTCATAATAAGTGGGGAAGCAAGTATATATAAGAGAGAAACAACGACTATTCATTGATGTTAATGGCCGACCGGCTGTGACGAGCAATTATGGATTTTGGGAAGAGAACCGATGGGGCACTTCGGTCATTTCAAAGCTTACGTCATAAAAATAATGTCGTCACACAGGGTTTCGGAGGGTCGAGAATTCAAAACGTTTTTTATCATTTCATTCTAAGAAACGCATGGACTATCTGTATACGGTTGATATCGGAGAACCCGATATTGAGGCTTCTATGGCATTTCGAGCCCGATCTTGGGAGGCTCAAAGTGGAGTCTGAAGTTCGGCCTCAATAAGGCACAACTCAAGAGATAACATCAGAGGTCCATCAAGGCCTATCTCGAAGCTGTGAAAAATCGACAACGGTCATAGAAAAGCGGAAAAATCCCAAGGACACGTGGTTAAGACTGATAAGGTCTGCAAGAAATAGTACAAGTCCATACTAGGCCGTTATACAGCTGCACCTATAGCATTCTTTGTCATAATTAGATATGTACTACGTTGGGATTTTCCTCTCCTATATAAAGAGGACCCCAATCATTTTTGTAACATACAACATTCACTGCAGTAGAACATTCTACTTACTTAACGTGCTTTTCATACCCCAATCGTTTAACGTGCTCAACATCATTTCTAAGCTTTAATGTTCTTCATTTATTGTTCATAACACACTACCATCGCCTAACCTCGAGACCCCCTAGACTATTGACTCGAGGCCCCAGTCCTTCAACAACATTGGTTTGGCTATCCCATTCTTCTTACTTACACTTATCATTTCTTGATTATTAACTAGTATTAAAATAAATCACATATTTTTAGAACCACAATTCAAATATAACTGTTAAAACTGTTTTCAAGGTAAACACACCAGAGTACTCAATCTCAGTATCTCACACTTTTCACTCATCATGCACAACCATTCGGTACTGTATATGGCCCATACAACTCATGGAAATCCATCACGGAACATATATAACACTGACTATAAGTCACCCAGTATCGAGGAAAAGAGGGCAATCCAGACCTGTGGAGAAATCCATCCCCAGGTATCAAGTACTTTGGACAAATCCATGTCCAGGGAAATCCATCCCTCAATAATATCATCCGGGCTCACTAGGGGTGTGTAGAGACTCCGTATGGGCTCCTACAGCCCAAGCGCTATCATAATCATCAATATAACCGCTGCGACGTGCAGCCCGATCCCATAACTGTTGTTGATACCCAATTTTTCCTCAAATTATTTTTCAAACTTGCATATAAGCTTTCAAAATCACTCTTTGGAATAATGAGTATTTTTCCATATTTTTATTAAGTTATTTTCATGTTTATTTAATACTTCATATCTTAATAATTATTCACAAATTACGTTATAAATAATTTCAAAATGTTCCCATCTCGGTATGCTACTTTTAATCATTTTCTTGTCCATTAGGACTCAATCATTTCACAAATTAACCAATTGGGTCTCATTTACTTCTAATTACAGTAATTTTACAATTATAGCCCAATTGAATACTTGGTGTTGTTTAATTCAAAAAACTTATGCATTTTTTACAGTTAATATTATTTAAATACTGTAATTTCACCTATTTTGAACTTAATTTCACTTTTTGTACAATTATTAGCTATTTTTATTAATTATTTATCTATTTTGTGGAGTATTTAATAACTGGCCATCTTTTATTTAAAAACTAGCCTAAATTAAACACCCAACCCATCTGATAAGCCAAATTAAAATCCAATACCCAAACCCAATTTTCTACCCGGCCCAGTCCAAAATCTATCTGAGTCGTTGATCAAATGAGATCCACGGCACAAATTACACCTTCCTAATTTAACTCTAACCTAACCCCCCCTCCCTCCGTCTCATTTTCCTTCGAGGCGGTTCCTCTCTCTATCTTTCTATCTCTCTCTATTACTCTCCAGAAGTCTCCTTGACTTCGTCTTCTTCGATGGTCTCTGGTCGTCTTCTCCGGTGGATTTTCACCGGAAACTTGGTTCTCCATCACCTCCTGGCCATCTACCTGCCTCTCACCTGCTTAGTGATACCATGAGTACTTCAGACGATCTTGGAGCGGTTCACTCACCTCCTTTGGGCCTCATGCCATTTTCTGGCCTTTCCCCGGCCGTTTGAGTAAGTGTTGCAGCCTCTCTCGCCTAAATCGATGCCATCTCTAAGATTTTCCCTCTTCTCTGGGCTCTAAGAAACACTAACTCTCTATATTTTAGTTTCCTTTTAAGATCTGTTCTATATCTACAATATTATGAAGCTTCTCTATACTTTTTTCTCGGGAAAATTCCATTTTTCATACAACTTCAAAATTAGGGTTTCTTAACCCTGTTTTCAAAACAAGTCTTCTTTTGATTTTTAGCCATATCTACTATGTTTAAACGAGTATCTCATGATTTCTTGTTGCCTTGACTTTTATGCTGAAACCGTAAATTTCTAGGTTGACCTTTATTATGTGCATTCGTTTCTTACAAGACTATTTGTGTGTTCTTTGTGACTCTTGCTTTAATTCATTGCTATGACTTTTAAATTTCTTATGTTCTATGAGTGTTGCTCTGTGTTGATCAATGATAGTTGTTTAAATATTTAATAGGTCCGACCACTTACCTTATTCACTATTCACCTAATGATTTGTACTGATTTTTGTCTAAAAATCCAAAGACCTGTGATGTTTTCCGTGAATAAATGATCTTGTGTATTTCCTTTGTAAATATGTACCAATTTTTGAATGCTTTCCTTACTCATGTGATACTTTCCTTAACTACATTGGATTCCCTGTAATTGTGATTGCATTCGAGATTCCTTCAATTGATTTTCAGAATTAGCACGCTACTTTACTTTATAAATACACTGTTAGTTCAACTTTCCTTAATTATGTACTATGTATTTGGCTTTTATTATGTACTATGTGATTTCCCTGTCCCTAATTTAAAAAAATCAGTCTTATGAATTGATTTCTTTTCCTTATTTAGCCATGACTGCACCGTTTGAACTTGACTCCTTAATTAATGGAGTCCAATGTCTTAATTGATAATAATTTGTTGTTATTTCCATTATTATGCACTTTTTGCCTATGTTACTACTCGTTTTGAAAACTATATATACTTTTTCTTCTCTCTTTACACACACACACTAATATCTTGAGAACACTATTATCACACAAAAACACACTAAGCACAATTGCTCTGAACTTTTTTTGTCTCCATATGTATCTTCTTGTGCTCTTTGCATCAACTGTTGACTACTCAGTCGGCTGAAAGCCAAGACTGAGTAATCTTTGTTCTCCTTTTGCTTCTGCACACTATTGTCACACTGCTACTCTCTTATTCTGCATACTGATGTTGCTGCTCTTTCTCTTTGCATTGTGCTATTCTCTATCACTCGACTGGTATGTCTCTAAGTTAGTTTTATAGTATCTCCACACAATATGCTTCATTTCATGTTAATCTACTTGTTGTTCCTTTTGTGCCTTATCTTATGGTTCTACTGCCTACCATGTAATTAGCATGACTCTATAATGTCCTTTCCCTTTTGGTATTCTGCTTTCCCCATGTGATTCTCTATAACTGTTTAAGTCTTGTGTAATTAGCATGTCCCCGCTCTTCTTCTTAGCCTAATATGTCACATGTTTCCTCCTGTGTGACTCTGTGTGAGACTTATGCAACTAGTATGCTTACTCGTTTATGGGTTGATGTTTCTCATCTCAAGATGACCACTGTTACATGCTTAGCTTCCTATGTTATAAACCTGCCCCCCTCCACATGATACCTGAATGCTATATGGTTCTGATTCCATGCCTAATATGTGACTCTGTGAATCCATATTGCTTTGTGACAACTATGTGGTAACTATGTGAATCTGTAACCGTATTGTACTGCTAACATGTGAATTATTTGTCCCCAACTCCCTATCCATGTTTGTGTTTGTTCCTTTCCTGAATTCTCTACCTGCTGAATTGTGGTTGCATTGCCTCTCCCTTTTGCAAACTGTTTTACAAAACTCTTCATTATTCTCTGAAGTTATTTTCGAAAGAACTGATGTTTCAAACTACTCTTTCAAACTCAACACTCTTTTAAACTATGAGTACTTCCCACTATTCTTAGACATTAGGTTCAACCCCCTCGTGTGAGCATTGCCTTGGGGACCTTGAGTACCCATTTAACTTTGACACACAAGGATGGCACTCTACACTGCACTTACTCATCTTTGGCTAGGGTACCTGGGAGTTAAGCATTGTCCAGGATCTTCTGAGGTCCTTAGAGACTATGACACACTTGGGTTGAAGACCATGGCATATGGCAAGAGGATCTGGTACTTGGGCCTACTGTTAGGCTCTCTTTAGTATAGCTTCTTGATTTTCTTATTCAGTTGTGCAATTCATGCTATGCTGGTCTGTAATAAACATTTGTAAAATATCTCCGGGGCTGAATAGTGAAAAGGGTGGGATTATGCATGTTTAGTATAAATCCGGGTGGAAACCCTGTTTAGGATTTACTTCACCTATGTGTGCAATAGAAATCCTATCTAGGACATATCTACCCTGCATCAGAAATCATGTTCTTAGGTATATTTATGTCTGCATCTCATCACATGCATACTCACTTAGAAAAATCATGCTAAAATATCCGTAAAAGGCTGCCATAATTACTTCTCACATAGTGATCCTGTTCGTAGTTAAAAAACTAGATGAAGTGGTTGTTAATAATATCATCTCCTGTATGTTCATGCCTCACATCTAGAAATCCTTCTTAGGTTCATAATAACAAGTACCCATCATAAATTGCATAAGACATCATGAGACTTTAAGAATATTTGTTCGTTTTTAGCATGTATTCAGACTCTCGTGTTAAACTGTACTGCAAAGAACTCCTAGAAATCATGCGCTAGGTTCGATAATTTAGTGAAACCATGCCATGTACCATCTGTGTAATAAGTAACCGTGTTTAAAATAGACTTCAATGATTGAAAACATTTTTCTGAATTTAAACCCAAATTGATTTCATACTCGATATCTTGCTTGCATTCTTAGGTACCATGCCTATAGGATCTACATTCTACCTATGTCTTAAAATAATAAACAACATATATTCAGACGCCTAGGAAAGCCTTAGGATCAATATTTGATAAAATCTGATTAACCGTCTTTTATGCATTGACTGTCATTAAAAAAATGGTTTAAAAATCAATCATGAACTCTTTTTCCGGAACTCCCTAAAATCCTCTATTCGCTACTGTCTCTATACTTAAAACTTTATTTTGCCTATAAACTACTTGGATTTAAAGTCATTTACTCATTTCTTTTTTCTAAGACTCATCAAAACATGTTGTTTACTACTGTTGTTTTTCACATCTGAAATCCTTACTATAGGTTCTGAAATCTGAGACTTCTTTGTGTTTGAGAAGTGCTATTAACGTGCATTATTTGTGGAGGATCTATGAGCCATATGTTCATTTGTGTGTATCCCGTATGTGCAAGTCCTAATTGTTTCTTCACTTGTCGCTTAGAGTTTATCCTTTAAACCTAGGGGTTCAACCTAGTACTCCCCCTACAGGATTACTAGTCCTAAACACCCTCCGGGAGTTATAGAACGGGACGAGTAATAGCACGCAATAAGCTTCGTGACCAACACACGTGTTTTAAATACCTTAGCGGGGTGGGGAAGGGTAGAATATGGATATGATGACCGGTGCTCTAATACCACGTGTAGCCCCTCTTCGAGGCGTGACATAACAGGTATTGCATTGATGTGGTCAATATTGCTTTAAAACCTAGGACATTTTCATTCCAACGATTTTACTTTGCTATTCTTTAAATTTCTTTTAATAATTTCAGTATTTACTTGAAATCCCCTCTTGCGTGAGCCTTACTTGTCATTGTTTACTGTCCAAATTCACAAAACTACTTGGCTGGGACCCACAGTTGTGGATCTTGAGGGGTGCCTAACACCTTCCCCTTAGGATAATTTCAAGCCCTTACCCAATCTCTGGTAATGCAAACTAGTTTATGAGTTGATTATTCTAGGTGCCCTAACTCACCATAAAATTGTTAGGTGGCGACTCTTCCTTAAACCTTTTCCTTTAAGGAGTTGTCCATAATGTCATGAAACCCGATCCCCGTGTACCTAACCCGTGCGAAGAAAAAGGGGGGCGCGACAGCATGGCGACTCTACTGGGGATATTCCCTAGGCTTTTACCATTACAAGTTGCTTTGTGAATTTGGACCTTTAATTTTGTTAAATGCTTGCACCTTTTCCCATTCCCCGCTATATGCTAATAACTGTTTAATTTCGCTAAGTATTTATTTTGCCTAAACAAAACTGACATATCTTCATGTTTTCTTTGTAAGTGATTTCCATTGTAACTGTTGTATTATCTTTCTTTACCGCTTTCCTCAACGTGAAAATACATGCCTATTTGTTTAAATGCTATTTATTGCATATCATGCTCCGCATTCATATTGCACTCGTGCCAAACAAAATCCTATAGCAAGGCTTACAATGAGTGGTTGCGCTATTCCAATATTATTACCCCCTAAATTCGGAAAGGCGTATTTGTGGTAAAACTAGTCGATCAGCGGTGCAGTCGACAGTTTCGCGCCTTCCCCCTTGAGTTGTCCGCTCAAGGGTACCGTTCTAAAAACCCATATAAACCTTACTCTATTGTAATGTTTAATGCATCATGGTCAAACCTAGTCAGGCTAAGTGTGTTGTCCGCACAATAGCCTTTAAGATAGCCTTGTCCGAAGTCCATTGGGTTTCCATGGAGCCCAAACAGACGCCTTCACGTTTTTTGCATTTATTTGGGGAACTAAATGCTCTTTGCTAATTATTGAATTTAAATAGTTGAGTCCGGTGGGGGTAAGGGTCTAACCCTCTTTGTTTTGCAGAAATGAGGCACGAAACCCCCAGATTCGGCATGGTCGCCAATATCCACCCCAAATTGTAAAACTGGTGGGAGGATCTTCACTCCAGTGATAAAACACTCGTCAGGAAACACTTGGGCAACCTGCCTTCTCTTTTGGATATTCAGCCTAACAAAATGTTGATAGAGGCTGCTACCTTATTCTGGGATTGCGATCGGTCAGTATTCCGCTTCGGAAACAATGAAATGACACCACTGCTGGAAGAAATAGGAGGTTTGGCCGGTTTGGCTTGGGAATCTCTAGGGTTGCTGATGCCTGAGAATCGCACAGGCTGGAGTTTTCTCAAAATGTTGGGTCTGAAGAAAAATCTGAACTTGGTATGTTTAAAGGATTCGTACATCCCTTTTGGTTACTTGTACGAAAGGTTCGGTCATAGCAAATCATACCGTACCTATCAGGACGAGTTCACCCTCACTTCGCTAGGGCACATCCATCGTCGTGTGTTTGTTTTCTGGGTTTAATGGTGTTCCCGACAAAGAAGGAAAGGATCCACTCTAGGTTGGGCATGGTCACTAAGACTTTAATGGAAGGGATCAACGGACAGGACTTCAGCATTGTGCCTATGATCATTGCAGACATATACTGAGCCTTAGAAATGTGTCAACGGGGAGCAACGCATTTCGAAAGTTGCAACTTATTACTTCAACTTTGGCTCACTGAACATATGCAAAGGGGTGACTACCGACAAGACATCCATCGAAGAATCTGGGATGACCATATCGCTTTCCACCACCCAAAGCGAATGAACTACATTCCAAACATGTTTGCTCAGCCGGAAAATGCCGAGGGATGGGTTGAGTTACTGGGGAATTTGACCGAGGACCAGATTCAGTTGATGTTTGAATGGTTCCCAACGGACGAATTTATCATCCGATCCCGAGATGCTTCATTTCTGATAATGATTGGTCTGAGGGGAATGTACTCTTACGTACCTCTCCGAGTTATGAGGCAAGCAGGAAGGTGGCAGGTTATACCTAGGGTTGAGAAGATGAGACATCTTCGAGAAGACTTCCAGGATGACGACAGCCATCACAAGTGCCAAGCCCAACATTTGTGGCACTGCAAGATTGTACTTGAGAAAGACACCATCGAGCCAGACAGGTATCATGCTGGCTGTACTCCTTTCTATCTAAGCTGGTTAGAAGAAGATATGGAGGGTCAATTCGAGGCAGGATTCACTCAAGGTCACCGGGTCATAGATGAGAAGGCCGAGGCGCAAGTTAAATTCAACAGTATACGCAAGAGGCTCCGTGAATGTGAGAATAATCATCACCAGAAACACGAGTCCAGTAGAAAGCTGATTAAGGAATGGAAGGATATGGCTATCAGCTCCAACAAGAGGCTAGGGTACTTGGAACGAGGTATAGTCGAGCTGGAGGAAAATTTCATCAAGAGGATTGAGGACTGCCAAACGGCTGAAGGAGCCGAAGGAGGATATCTATCCAGGACCTACTTGCTGCTGGAACTTGGCGAGTTGGGAAAGCTGTTCGAAGGGAGCAGGAATGCCGAATCTGGGGAAGGTCCTTCTGGGACCAAGTAGATAGGGGTGTCTTTTATTTTGTCTCCTTTGATGTAATGAGGCCATTGGCCATTAGTGACTTTTATTTTTTGCATATTTAGAGTCGTTTTTATCATCAATAAAATGAGGCATTTAGCATTTCAAGTTCTCCAAATTAATTTTTCGCTAGGCCTACCTCGAGTACAAAGAGGTTCCCCAACTAAGGATGTGTTTTACATTTTCGCATTACGTGTTTAAATTACCACAATATTCTTTATAATCCTCATTGACTTCGTTACTTTTTTGTTTTTTCTTTATTTATTATTCCCCACCCCAAAGATTAGTTTGTGCATTCTGGCATCATCAGTCTATCGCACAAGATCTAAGGGCCCTCCTCCTACTCCTCCTCCTAGTCCTCCCAGGGACAAAGACAAAGGTAAAAGTAAGATGGAAGAATCCAGCGACAGAATAGGGTTGAACAGGTAGAGGCCGCTGACGGGCAGGGTATTCAGGTTTTGCACGAGAACATGTCACCACTTGAACAAAAGCTGCTGAAATTTCTAGAAGAACTTGATCAAGTTCGGAATCCGGCCAATCTGTCTTTTTCCCTAAACGTCCCTGACATCACCCCTACACCTCCACAAATTATCCCAAAACAACCAAATCACCGTGTGCTTCATTATCACGCCATTCCCCCTAAGAACCAAACTCTCCCAACACAGTGCAACACTTGCCATAACACTCCGCCTCCACCCCTGGGACCTTAGACTCACACAAAAGATCATCTCTTTGCCTACAACAATCCCATCTACGTGGAGACTGTGACTCACTCCACCCCACCCATCACACATACATCTGAGTCCGATGAGAAGGACCTGCTTATCAAGAATCTGGCTGAGGAACTTAGGAAGCTGACTAGCCGAGTCCAGGGTGTTGAAGGAGTCAAAGGGATCGAAGGTTTGAACTATGAAGACCTATGCATACAGCCTGATGTCGAACTGCCCGAGGGGTACAAACCTCCAAAGTTCAAGATGTTCGATGGTACTGGTGATCCAATGGTCCACCTGAGGATCTCTGTGACAAATTGGTTGGCGTAGGGAAAGACAAATGGATCCGCATGAAGCTATTTATGAGGATTTTTAAGGGAGACGCACTATTTTGGTATATCGGCCAAGACCCCAAGAAGTGGTCCAACTGGGTAGGTATGGCAAAAGACTTCATGGACAGGTTTAGATTCAACACGGAAAATGCACCAGATGTGTTCTATATCCAAAACATGAGGAAGAAACCCACATAAACCTTTCGCGAGTATGCTACTCGTTGGAGGTCGGAAGCTGCCAAAGTCAGGCCTGCCTTAGAGGAAGAACATATGAACAAATTCTTTGTTCGGGGTCAGGACCCACAATACTATGAACGACTGATGATGGTTGAGGGAAAAAAGTTCTCCGACATTATCAAATTAGGAGAGCAGATTGAAGAAGGTATCAAGAATGGTATGGTTACTAACTTTGAAGCTTTACAGGCCACTAATAAAGCTCTGCAGTCCGGTAGTGTGTCCAGAAAGAAGGAAGTGAGAGCCGTGATGGTTTCAAAACAAGCCAAATCCCCGCCTAAATACCAAGTCTATCCCGAACCTCCATTCACATATCAACCCGCTCCAAATTACCAATCACCCTCACCTTCATACCAAACTCCACCACCCACGTACCAAGCTCCACAACCCACATATCAACCCACTTCACCCAAATACTCCCTACCCGCTCCCGTCTACAACACCTATAACTCCCAGCCATCTCACTACCAGTCGCCCCCTACCCGTCAAAACTTCCCTAGGCCTCACCCTAACTTTGATCGTTGCCCTCCAAAACAATACACCGCCATAACCGAGCCCGTTGACCAGCTGTATGAAAAGCTCAAAGATACTGGTTATGTCACACCTAACCGTACTGTCACCCCTGAGAACCCTTCTTAGTGGGTTAACCCGAACAAATCATGTGCATACCATTTTGGCATGAAAGGACACACAATCGATGAATGCCGCTCTTTGAAGGATAAGATACTGACCCTTATTGACAACAAGATTATTGTGGCAAAGGAATCTGCTCCGAACGTCCGTAAAAATCCTTTACCAGACCATAAAGGTGGAGGTATCCATATGATTGAGATAGAAGATGATTGGGATCCCGAAGGGTCAATCGGGTTGATCGCAGAAGGCGATAACCCAAAGAAACCTGCAGTTACACTCAACTGGATCATAGTCTAGATCCAACCATCTGAGAATGCTGAGGTAAATATGTCTACCCCACTTGAGTTTGAAGCAGCATCGCCGGCAAAGGCGAAGGCACCAAGGCCAATTGAGGTTGATTTCATGTCTCCGGCAAAGGCGCTCGCACCCTTCGAGGTTGCATTCTTGCTGCCCAAAGCCCGTGTCCCATTTGAAGTAAGGATAGCCGCTCCGATCCCAGTGGCGCTGACGACCATGCCATCCTTCTATACAAATGCTATCCCTTGGGATTATACAGATGAGGCGAGAAGGAAAGGGAAGGTCAAAACTGAGGAAGCTATCGCAGCATAGGGTATGACAAGAACTGGTAGAGTCTATACCCCTAAGCATCTGGCCGAGTCAAGCAAGCAGGCTACCAACCGGCCTCCCCTCATTGAGACAGGTTTAGATGATCTTTGGGGGAAAATACAGGCTAAAGAATATTCGGTCATCGACCAACTGAACAAGACACCAGCACAGATATCCATTCTCTCTCTGCTGCAGAACTCTAAGACGCACAAAAATGCTTTGTTGAGAGTGTTGAGTGAAGCCTATGTACCGAACAACATCACTAGCAAGGAAATGGCCAACATGGTAGGCCAAGTACTGGAAAGACACAAAATCACTTTTCACGAAGACGAGTTGCCACCTGAGGGATTGGGACATAACAAGGCTCTGCATATCACCGTGCAATGCAAAGATTATTTCATAACCAAGATTCTTTCGACGGAGGGTCCAGTCTTAACATATGTCCGCTTATAACACTCAAGAAGTTGGGTAAGGGACTACATGAGATAAAGAACGGAGCTATCAATGTGAAAGCCTTCGATGGTTCTCAAAGGTCTACCATTGGAGAGATCAGTCTATGTCTGCAGATGGGACCGACTTGGTTCGAGGTGGATTTTCAGGTGATAGATGTGCCGGCATCATACAATTTGCTGTTAGGACGACCCTGGATCCATGCTGCTGGGGACGTAGCGTCAACACTACATCAGGCAGTAAAATTCGAGTTGAACCACCAAGAGGTGATCATCCATGGCGACAGTAGCAACCCTATTTACAATCGCCAGACTATCCCTTTAATTAATGGAAAGAGAAAACTGGGTGGAGGAACTTATCACCATATCGAGCGGGCCAATGCTGTCGACAAGGACAAATGGTGGGATCGCAAGATCGAGAGCATCTTTAATTGAGGAGTATACGAGCCAGGCAAAGGGCTAGGTAAGAACCTCCAAGGGATCACGAAGCCTATAAAACTCAAGAAACATGGTACTACTTTCGGTCTGGGGTATGAGTATACATGGGAAGAATTCAAAAACTATTCGCCCCCATGGCGCGGTCACTATTACCCCTTGGAGCAGCCAATACCTCATTTGGAGCAGACTTCCCAGCAGGCTGATATCATCTATGGGTCCGACGAAGAAGAAGCACTGGCGACAATGAGGGACTTGTTTCTAGGCGACGGGGACATGGATTGCTGTGTTGTTCTCGAGGAGGAGGGGGAGGAAGGCCCTTCCATACAGGCAGGAGCTCGTCTCAAGAACTGGTCCATCCGTACGACCAAAGCCCGCCGAATCCCTGTGTAGCAAGGCTAATGAACAAGCACTATTTACTGTTTATTAAATGAATTTGTTTCCATTTTTGCATTTTCAATTCTTGCAATAAGATTTTCAATGATCAAAACAATTATTCGTTTTATCAAAGCATTTCCAATCTCCTTATGAATCTCATATTTATTTGCTACTGTTTTCTCCCATTACTTTATCAAACACAACATTACTATTACTTATCTTGATGAACCGATGATTGTGACGTGCAATGAGACAACGCAGCAAACAGACATTGATTCAGAGAAAGATGATATACCCGACGAGATTGTCAAGGAAATTGAGAACTTCAAGAACAGACCTATGTCCAACCTGGACGAGACTGATATTATCAATCTGGGGGATTCAGAGAACGTCAAGGAAACACGGATCAGTATTCATTTGTCGCCGCCAGAAAATAAAGAGTATACAGAGTTTCTAAGGGAATATGAGGACATATTCGCTTGGTCGTATGATGACATGACTGGTCTAAGTACATCCATTGTTGCTCACAAACTGCCAACCAATCCAATGTGTCCACCAGTAAAGCAAAAGCTTAGAAAGTTCAAACCCGACATGAGTTTGAAAATTAAATAAGAAGTTACCAAGCAGATCAACGCCAAAGTTCTCCAGGTAGTTGAGTACCCGACATGGTTAGCTAAAATTGTACCTGTGCCGAAGAAAGACGGGAAGGTCAGAGTCTGTGTCGACTACTGGGATCTCAACCGGGCCAGTCCGAAAGATGACTTCCCCTTGCCAAATATACACATTCTGATTGACAAATGCGCCAAACATGAGTTACAGTCATTCGTAGATTGCTTCGCTGGTTATCATCAAATTTGGATGGACGAAGAGGATGCTGAGAAAATGGCGTTCATTACGCCATGGGGAGAATACTTTTACAAGATGATGCCATTCGGCCTGAAGAATGCAGGGGACACCTACATGAGGGCTATGACAACTATAATCCATGACATGATTCACAAAGAGATTGAGGTGTATGTGGACGATGTCATCGTCAAATCAAAGAAAGCTGCTGATCACATGGAATATTTGAGGAAGTTCTTCAACAAGTTTAGGAAATACAATCTGAAACTGAACCCTGCGAAGTGTGCATTCGGGGTTCCTGCTGGGAAATTACTGGGGTTCATTGTAATCCCCCGGGGAACAAGAATTGGATCTATCCAAAGTCAAAGCCGTTCAGGAATTACCACCACCAAAGAACAAGAAGGATGTTATGAGTTTCCTGGGGAGACTTAATTACATCGGTCGATTCATAGCACAATCTACAGTCATTTGTGAACCGATCTTCAAGATGCTAAAAAAGGATGCCGCAACCAAGTGGACCGAGGATTGTCAAAAGGCTTTCGATAGAATCAAAAAGTATTTGTCAACACCGCCAGTTTTGGTACCGCCTGAGCCAGGTAGACCTCTGTTACTCTACCTTGCGGTACTGGATGAAGCTTTCGGTTGCGTTCTAGGGCAACATGACGAAACATGAAGAAAGGAGCAAGCGATCTACTACCTCAGCAAGAAGTTCACTCCGTATGAGGCACGATATTCTTTATTAGAGCGCACTTACTGTGCTTTGACTTGGGTCGCCTAGAAGCTAAGGCACTACTTTTGTGCCTACACAACATACCTCATATCAAGGATGGATCAACTAAAGTACATCTTTCAGAAGCCCATGCCCACTGGCAAGCTAGCCAAGTGGCTAATCCTTCTGAACGAGTTCGACATTATTTACATAACTCAAAAGGCTATCAAAGGACAGGCACTAGCAGACCATCTTCCTGAGAATCGTGTAGACGGAGAATACGTACCCCTGAAAATGTATTTTCCCGATGAAGAGGTATCATTCGTAGGAGAAGACATTACAGAATCCTACGACGATTGGAGGATGTTCTTTGATGGAGCAGCAAACTTCAAAGGGGTTGGTATTGGGGCAGTCCTGATGTCAGAAACCGGTCAGCATTATCCGGTATCCGCAAAACTCAGATTTCCCTACACCAACAATTTGGCTGAATATGACGCCTGCATCTTGGGGCTCAACATGGCCATCGACATGAACGTCCAGGAGTTGTTAGTGATTGGTGACTCAGACTTACTGGTACACCAGGTACAAGGAGAATGGGCAACCAAGAATTCAAAGATATTGCCATATCTAAATCATGTACAGGAGCTGAGAAAGAGATTCACAAAGGTAGAATTTCGGCATGTCCCCAAAATCCATAATGAGTTCGCTGATGCTTTGGCTACTCTGTCATCCATGATCCAACATCCAGATAAGAATTTCATTGATCCTATTCTAGTGAAAATCCACAATCAGCCAGCTTACTATGCTCATGTTGAAGAAGAAGCAGATGGAAATCCTTGGTTTCATGATATCGAGAAGTACCTGGAAAAAAGAGAATACCCAGAGATTGCAAATACCACTCAAAAACGCACACTTAGGAGATTATCTAACAATTTCTTTCACAGAGGAGGAATCATGTATAGGAGGACTCCCGATTTGGGGCTATTAAGGCGTGTTGACGCAAAGGAAGCATCAAAATTATTGGAGGAAATTCACGCAGGGACATGCAGCCCACATATAAACGGTTTTATTTTGGCAAAGAAGATACTCCGAGTCGGTTATTTCTGGATGACCATGGAAACGGACTGCATCTGGTATGTCCAAAAGTGTCACCGATGTCAGATACATGGGGATATGATAAAGCTACCTCTGAGTGAGCTTAATGAATCAAGTTCACCGCGGCCATTCGCTGCATGGGGCATGGACGTTATTGGACCAATCGAGCCTGCCGCCTCTAACGGACAAAGGTTTATTCTGGTTGCCATTGATTGTTTCACCAAATAGGTCGAAGCAGCATCCTACAAAGTAGTTACTAAGAAAGGCGTGGCCGATTTCGTCTGCGACCGCATTGTTTGTCGGTTCGGAGTTCCAGAATCAGTCATCACCGATAATGGATCTAATCTCAACAGTGACTTGATGAAATCCATGTGTGAAACATTCAAAATCAAACACAAGAACTCCACATCATACAAACCCCAGATGAATGGAGCCATTGAGGCTGCCAACAAAAACATCAAGAAAATACTGAGAAACATGATAGAAAGGCATAAGCAATGGCATGATAAATTATCATTTGCTTTGTTGGGGTATCGTATCACAGTCCGCACGTCAGCTGGGGCAACTCCTTATATGTTGGTTTACGGTACATAGGCTGTTATTCCTGCCGAAGTTGAGATTCCAACTCTGAGAATCATACAAGAAGCTGAGCTCAGTGATGCAGAATGGGTAAGGATCCATTATGAACAACTAGCCCTCATAGACGGGAAGAGAATGAACGCAGTCTGTCATGGCCAATTATATCAGAACAGGATGACTAGAGCCTTCAACAAGAAAGTCAAGTCGAGACGATTCACACCGGGGCAGCTGGTGTTCAAGAAAATCTTTCCACAATAGGATGATGCCAAAGGGAAATTTTCTCCCAACTGGCAAGGCCCGTACATGGTTCATAGAGTGCTGACAGGAGGAGCACTTATACTCGCAGAAATGGACGGAGAAATTTGGCCAAAACCAATCAACTCAGACGCAGTCAAGCGCTACTATGTGTAACCCTTTATGCTTTCATAAATGTTGTAAATTGAACTAAGCCTGACATGATTCTCGTTTAAGAGGGGATACGTAAGCAGCCCTATGGGTTCGGTCACAATTTAATAAAAATCTCATTTCTCCCCACAAAGGGAAACTGGGGCAGAATTTTGAGGACGACCCTCGAAATTCTGAAGCAAGTTCAGCCAATCGTCGCACAAGCAACCGCCCGAAGTATTCACCTATCAAACCGGGGCTGAATTTTGAGGAGGACCCTCAAACTTCTGTGGCAGGAAAAAGTTACAATGTCTCGAACCGCGTCAACGTCATCGGTTCACCTAAAAAATATTTAAATGCTTATATTATATCTTTTCAAAATCATGCATATATATTTTTGGAATAGCTTGTTTAGCAAACGCTACCCCAGTGATATATCAAGAAAGCGAGCCAAGTAGAGCCAGCGGCAATGCGAACTGACCTTTCCCCCTTTACAGAACTCATAATTTTTCTTTGGATGCAGGCGCGAAGACGTCAAAAGCCCTAGAGATATTATTATGCCCCGCAGGACGTACATCTCTCAAAGACACACCTTAAACGCGTCGCACATGCCAACGCTTATTATCATCACAAAACAACGCTTCATTCGCAACAATCGTATCGCCGCAGTTCATCACCAGCTAAGAACTCTTACTGTCATTTTATTCCCTGCATAAGGCTATTATTCTGCCTTCTGAGGTTCCACGCTACCTCCCTCTCTGCATTTTCATTTTTTCTGCATTGCATAAGGTTATTATTCTGCCTTCCGAGGTTCTGCGCTACCTCCCTCTGCATTTTATTTTCCTGCATTGCACAAGGCTACTATTTTGCCTTCTGAGGTTCCACACTACCTCTCCCTCTGCATTTTTATATCTTGCACTGCATAAGGCTATTATTCTTCCTTTCGAGGTTCCACGCTACCTCCCTTTGCATTCTCATTTCCTGCATTGCATAAGGATATTGTTCTGCCTTCCGAGGTTCCCCGCTACCTCCCTTTCTGCATTCTATCTCCTGCACTGCATAAGGCTACAATTCTGCCTTCCGAGGTTCCATGCTACCTCTCATTTACTTTTCAAATCATCCACTTTTCATGTTGCTTTTGCTTCTTTTCGGGCTAAGCTCTACCCTTTCTAAATTTTGCAAGACTAAGCTCTGTCTTGTTAGCGTCATGCTACTGCATTTTTCATGGGCTGAAATATCGCCAACTTGTCCAAGGGCGTCATCATTAAGAGGCACCATCTTCATGGACCGAGAACATCAGTCCATGGCCCGAGGATCTCTTTATTCAACTTGCATATCATTATTAAAAGGCATCACGGTTCAGAGGCACCATCCTCATTGTTCGAGAACATCATTTCATAGCCTGCGAATCCCGCATCAAGCGATTCATGGCCCAGGACATCATGGTCTAAGGACGTCATTCTAAACCGTCCGAAGACATCATTCATAGTTTAACGGGAATCTGCATCATGTTTAAATTTTGCACAATATATGCTTGTCATTTGTTTGCAGGTAATCTGGCCAGGACATCCAGCAAGGCAGGAGCGGACCTCTCCGGTTCGCCAAACGACCCCGTAAGACCTTCCTATTTTTACCTTACCTCGCACCTTGCGTCCGTTTTTGTAAAACGTCACCGGTATATTTCGCCGGTGATTCCTGAACTACATACGGCCTGATTCCTGTAAAACCAGGGATATGTAGGCAACTCAGAAACCAGGGTGCGGCCTAAATCTCTCACCCAATTTCCACTCGGTCAAAACTGGCCATCATATCTTTACCCGACAACTCTTTCATCATTTCCGGGTAAAGAGGGGCAGCTGTTGATACCCAATTTTTCCTCAAATTATTTTTCAAACTTGCATATAAGCTTTCAAAATAACTCTTTGTAATAATGAGTATTTTTCCCTATTTTCCATATGTTTTAATTTATTTTCATGTTTATTTAATACTTCATATCTTAATAATTATTCAGAAATTACGTTATAAATAATTTCAAAATGTTCCCAGCTCGGTATGCTACTTTTAATCATTTTCTTGTCCATTAGGACTCAATCATTTCACAAATTAACCAATTGGGTCTCATTTAATTCTAATTACATTAATTTTACAATTATAGCCCAATTGAATACTTGGTGTTGTTTATTTCAAAAAACTTATGCATTTTTTACAGTAAATATTATTTAGTTACTGTAATTTCACCTATTTTGAACTTAATTTCACTTTTTGTACAATTATTAGCTATTTTTATTAATTATTTATCTATTTTTTGAGGTATTTAATAACTGGCCACCTTTTATTTAAAAACTAGCCTAAATTGAACACCCAACCCAATTAAAACCCAATACCCAAACCCAATTTTCTACCTGGCCCAGTCCTAAATCAATCTGAGTCATTGATCAAATGAGATCAACGGCCTAGATTACACCTTCCTAATTTAACTCTAACCTGACCCCCCCCCCCTCTGTCTCATTTTCCTTCGAGACGGTTCCTCTCTCTATCTCGCTATCTCTCTCTATGACTATCCAGAAGTCTCCTTGACTTCGTCTTCTCCGATGGTCTCTGGTCGTCTTCTCCGGTGGATTTTCACCTCCTGCCATCTACCTGCCTCTCACCTGCTCAGTGATACCTTGAGTTCTTCAGACGAGCCTGGAGCGCTTCACTCACCTCCTTTGGGCCTCATGCCATTTTCTGGCCTTTCCCCGACCGCTTGAGTAAGTGTTGCAGTCTCTCTAGCCTAAATCGATGCCATCTATGAGGTTTTCCCTCTTCTCTGGGTTCCACAAAACCCTAACCCTCTATATTTTAGTTTTATTTTAAGATCTGTTCTATATCTACAATGTTATGAAGCTTCTCTATACTTTTTTCTTGGGAAAATTCCATTTTTCAAACAACTTCAAAATTAGGGTTTCTTAACCCTGTTTTCAAAACAATTCTTCTTTTGATTTTTAGCCATCTCCACTGTGTTTAAACGAGTATCTCATGATTTCTTGTTGCCTTGACTATTATGTTGAAACCCTAAATTTCTAGGTTGACCTTTATTATGTGTATTCGTTTCTTACAAGACTATTTGTGTGTTCTTTGTGACTCCTGCTTTAATTCATTGCTATGCCTTTTAATTTTCTTATGTTCTATGAGTGTTGCTCTGTGTTGATCAATGACTTTTGTTTAAATGTTTAATAAGTCCGACCACTTACCTTATTGACTATTCACCTAATGATTTGTACTGATTTTTGTGTAAAAATCCCAAGACCTGTGATGTTTTCTGTGAATAGATGATCTTGTGAATTTCCTTTGTAAATCTGTACCAATTTTTGAATGCTTTCGTTACTCATGTGATACTTTCCTTAACTACATTGGATTCCCTGTAATTGTGATTGCATTCGAGATTCCTTCAATTGATTTTCAGAATTAGCACCCTACTTTACTTTATAAATACACTGTTAGTTCAACTTTCCTTAATTATGTACTATGTATTGGTCTTTTATTATGTACTATGTGATTTCCCTGTCCCTAATTTAACAAAATCAGTCTTATGAATTGATTTCTTTTCCTTATTTGGCCCTGACTACACCGTTTGAACTTGACTCCTTAATTAAAGGAGTCTAGTGTCTTAATTGATACTAATTGGTTGTTATTTCCATAATTATGCACTCTTTGCCTATGTTACTACTCGTTTTCAAAACTATATATACTCTGTCTTCTCTCTTTATACACACACACTAATATCTTGAGAACACTGTTATCACACAAAAACACACTAAGCACAATTGCTCTGAACTATCTTTGTCTCCATACGTATCTTCTCTTGCTCTTTGCATCAACTGTTGACTACTCAGTCGGCTGAAATCCAAGACTGAGTAAACTTTGTTCTCATTTTGCTTCTGCACACTAGTGTCCCACTGCTGCTCTCTTATTCTGCATACTGTTGTTGCTGCTCTTTCTCTTTGCGTTGTGCTATTCTCTATCACTCGACTGGTATGTCTCTAAGTTAGTTTTATAGTATCTCCACACAATATGCTTCATTTCATGTTAATCTACTTGTTGTTCCTTTTGTGCCTTATCTTATGGTTCTACTACCTACCATGTAATTAGCACGACTCTATAATATCCTTTCCCTTTTGGTATTCTGCTTTCCCCATGTGATTCTCTATAATTGTTTATGTCTTGTGTAATTAGCATGTCCCTACTCTTCCTCTTAGCCTAATATGTCTCATGTTTCCTCCTGTGTGACTCTGTGTGAGACTTATGCAACTAGTATGCTTACTCGTTTATGGGTTGATGTTTCTCATCTCAACATGACCACTGTTACATGCTTAGCTTCCTATGTTATAAACCTTCCCCCCTCCACATGATACCTGAATTATCTCAAATTACTCAAAATACTACTCACTTTTAATACACCTTAATCATGGTCACGTGGTACCGTGTATGGCACTAGTCCATAAAAAAGGGGTATTATAGCCTGGACCGAATTTTACCCCAACATGCCAAACTTGGACGAAAATTCATTTCCTTTGACTTGCTTCCCATCTTACCTTCACGAATTTCCTCAGCATTGGTTTGAAATAGCATAATTCTTATAATCTCCAAATAATCGTTTCCTTGGATTGATGTCCATTACCTTACGATAAATTCAACGTACAATACTATAGGGTGCAACATCATCGCAATTTAATACTGCGAATCGTAACATCATTGTAATGTAATACCGCAAGGCGTAACATCATCATACTATAATACGGCAGGACATAATATCGACGTAATATTGCGGAGCGTAACATCGTTCCCCCCTTTGGAACATTCGTCCTCGATTGTTGACTGAGGCTCTTATCATTTTCATAACTTATATCTCATGTGAATACCTTAATACTCTCCTTGCCATCTAGGCAGTTGTTCTGTGATTAAATCCAAAGGCAAGGGCATTCTCCCTTTTAGGCCTCTTTCCCACGCCAAGACTTGTGATCGAATTCCTTCCAATCTCGTAATTGTTGCTACCTTCCATCATGCAACTTCTATGATAATGGCCTTGTACGTGTGCCTATGTGACTCTCCTCTCTGTTTTCCTCTATCTTGTAGCCAATCCTGAAGTTCTTCGCTTAGTATTTTGTCGAACTTACGAATATTGCTATATCTTATTTCATAGACCTGGTATCCATTCATATGACTTTACTGCATCTATTTAGGTCATACTATACCATAACTCTTACCTTGATTTCTCGTTACTGAGGTCTGCTACCAAATTCTAGGTTGCTTTCATTGCTTATCGCATACGTATAAATTTATGTCCTCTAATGCTTTCACATTACTGTTCATCTTAAGATGACAGCCTAATCTCCTCTCATACTTTATAACTTTTATACATTCATTGTTGATTCACCTCAATTTTGATACATAATCCACCCCTGATAATTTAACCTTTTATGTAATACTGCTGTTAGGGTTCACGTTTTATCGGGAACATCTGAAATGATTAGATTTATCCACATGGGGGATACCTTGCTTTCATAATCGTATCTCACAACATCCCAATGTGATTTACCTTGCGTGGGTATTTTAATCCTGTCCAATTCATGAGATCCCTTTCTTTTCTTCATCTGATCATTACTCAAACGAAGTCCCAACTTTCATCATGTGTTTATAATAAGTACACCCTCATTCTATTAACAGGGCAGCATTCCATCTCTTCTAAATGTTATTAGTCTTGGACTCCTTTGAGTTCATTCAGGGTATAGTAAGATTTGTATAACTTAGAGAAACCATATACTCTTCTTGTTTTTATGGTCTTAATCCTGAGGATTTATCCATCTTGTTACTTTCTCACTCGTATGTTCTTATCCTTAGTCCTGTCTTCTAGAACCTTGTCGCTTCACCATACAATATCTTGCGACCTACACACTCTATTTATATTACTTGGAACCTTTCAATTTACTTGGATAATAGATTTCTTTATGTAATTTTGGAACGTCAACCGATATATCACATCGTCTCTAACTCTTTTTTACTCTCTTAGTTAGGCTTTTCGATACTTAGACCTTAGGCTGGAAGATATGTTACTGACGATTCCACTATTATTCCTAGTAACTGAATCCCCGTGCTTCTAGCCTTTTATCCGAGGAATGGACTATTCATGATCTTCTGCCTTTGAGTATCTCGTATGTGGCTTACCTTTACCTTACTTACTTTAAAGTATCGCATCACATCTTCTATCTTCTTCATGACCTTCCTTCCATATAGGCAGAATTCACATCCACAACTTGCACTACTATCATAATACTTGCACCTTTTTACATGATTCGTTGGGAGCTTTATACTGACTTCTTATGAAGCTAGTATTCTTCTAATTGGACCTCTGATATTAATAGTGACTCTGCAATGTTCTCAATCACGATTTCTACAATTTCTAGGTCCAATAATCAGATTCTTAATTTTCTTCGTTAATGTAACTCTTTAGTTTCCTCCTTCTTCTGATCGGCCTTTATGTAGGCTTAAGCTATCTTCCGACATGCGTCCCATGGCATTAGTTATTACTTTAGTCCGTCATGGACGCTATAGAATATCCAGGATATAATCTTCTAACAATTCAATTCTTTGTCTAACACTTGGACTCAATTCTTTCTATTAACTTATATCGGAGTCTTCTACGGCTGTATGATTGTCAACATTTATTTATACTCCGAAATCGCAAGTGCATCCGTAACGTAACCAACTCTGGATCATTGAACGAAAAAATTTTCATTCCATCTCAGCTTTCTTTTAACGTATGCAATTGCTTTTCATGGTCCTTCTTCCACTTGTTGCGTGCATACTTACCTTATCTGAGTTTCAACGTATGCCAAAATTTTGTGCAACTTATATGGTTTCGAATATTACCTTTGATTTCTCTCCCAGCTCATTAGCAACGGTAGGTGCCACTTTCTTTTAGAGTGCATACAATGTTGTTGTGAGACTGTTATTACAAGACCATTTCCTTTTTAGGTCACTATGCTTAGGTTTCCTCCCTCTTCCTTTGACTCTTGTAAAGCTGCAAGTTTATTATATCGTATACTCGACGGAATTTTTGATGTCCTTTCTCGCCTAAAATTATTCGTAGTTACTTACCTCTATGCCCTTGTTCTTCCAGGGTTGCTTCTGAACTGATATTTTAACTATCTTCCCAGTGGCACTCTCTTTTATTTCCGTAACACTAATATGGTACCTTTAACTACCCCAACTCCTATTTGAATATTTCTCAAGTATTACAATTTTATAACTGCAGGGCTGAATTCACTATATTGGATTTTACTATATTTATCTTGCACAACCTGTTGATTTATTAGTATCCTCTTGACTAGACATAACTAGGCTCTTCGTGAATCAATTACTAAGTACTCGTTGGCCCATTCTCAAATCATTACTCCGCGTAATCTTTCTTGGGTTATTTCCTTTGTCTTAACTAACATCTTACACTGGCTCTTTTCTTTCAATAACATCCTGGGCATAAACCTTGACTTCCTTCCCTTGACGTCATGCTTGCATAATGTTCTGCAATCGTAACATATTTGTAGGATTTGAATAAGTGCAATCTCACACCCTTCTAATTTCTATCGTATTCTTCCTTTACCATTCCATAATTACTAGAACCACTTAATTCTGACTTAATGCCACACACTCCATATTCCCCCCTTTGGGGAGTACACAGATTTAGTACTACGATGATTTACGTATAAATGTTTTACCTCTTCATATTTGGCGTCTTTTCACATCATCAATGTCCCTTACTCGCCTTGTGGTAATCCTTTTGTACCAAGGATAACAAAATTCCTTACTCGTGAGGGTGACAATTAATGTAACTGGTACATACAATCCCTTAAGCTTAACTTTGCTTACATTACTTCCTTTAGGGAAGCGTGTTCCTGAATGACCATTCACTGAATTTCTCCTGTTGTCCATTCTACTATAGCCAGAACAAAATCTGAAATTTTCATGATGTTGACTATTATCAAATCACTCAGTCCCTATTCATGTTTAGTTTATTTTGTTCATCAATCCATACTGGTTTCTATTACTCTGGGGTGTAACTTTTCCTTTTGGTAATTGCATCAGAGTTGCTGTCACGACCCAAAACCCGGTTCAGGTCGTGATGGCACCTAACGATGAGGTTAGGCAAGCCAACATATAAATCCTTAGGAGATACTACCCCAGAACTCGATATTCTAGTTATTTACAATTTATAACAATTATAATGCGGAATATAACAACGATATGAGGTAAGGCCATAGATACAAGCTGAACCACAGCTAGGCCAAATATATACAACCCCGAAACCCAACATAGCTACTACAAGTGTGTGCCAGGACTAGTGTCACAATGTCAACGGGCGGCTACATAGATACAGCAACGGAAATATATATAGAAAAATACAAGCCGCAGTCTGAAACAAAAGACTGAGCAAAATGAAACTAGAAGGCTCCAGAGGTGCTGTCAGGATGACGCCAAGAAGACAGCTCACCGTATGGAGTGACACCGCGATCAGTATCTACCAACGGACAGACGACCAGACGGACCAGCCTCAAGATCTGCACAATCAAGTGCAGAAAAAGAAAAGAAAGTGCAGCATGAGTACATATAAACAAATATGTACCCAGTGAGTATCCCGTCTAAACTCGTAAAGAGTAGTGACGAGAGGTAGAATATATACTCACTAAGGTCCAGTACATAATAAAATAAGGTACATACCGAGCAATAAATCATGTGAGAAAAATACATCAAGTATAAGGACATGTAATCAACAACATGTAACTAGTCTTAAACATAACATTTCTTTGTAAATTGATCATAGGTATCACTTGTTTCCTTTCTCATTATCTGAAATGTCTTATCTTATTATCTCAATTGTTCACTTTCCAGTACTCAGTACCGTTTCTCAACTCACAATCGCACGATCCCAACTCAATGCAAATGCTTATGTATGTGTATATATATATATATATAACCGACACGGACAAGACTATCGGCCGAAGTCATAAGGACTGACTCGGTCATAAAGCACCACACGCTCGCGAATCATACTTGCGACTCGTGCGCTGACTCGATAAAATCTCACGATCGCGAATCATCCATGCGACTCGTGGGCAAATATCTCTCCCCGCTCGCGAATCATTCA
>ML251849.1:9339-51653 GCA_005239495.1 Nicotiana undulata
ATTCCAACTACTAGGCTTCGTATAGCTATCTCGTAATAAGAAATTTAAATTGCACTTTCAAGTCATTTAAACTCCAATTAAGTTGATGTAAAGAAATAATTGCCAATTATTTAAATGTGACACACCTTAAGTCGTAAATAGGTGCGGGTACTTCTTCCTCATTTCCTCCTCAGTTTCCCAGGTCATTTCCTCGATGTTGTTATTTCTCCATAACACTTTCACGGAAGCCACTTCTTTAGTTCGAAGCTTTCTTACCTTCCGATCTAAAATAGTTACCGGTACCTCTGCATAATATAATTCTTCCGCAATGTGAATGTCCTCAATGGGCGTAATACGTGAAGGATCTCCAATGCACTTCCGCAACATAGATATATGAAACACAAGATGGACTGCTTCCAATTCTGAAGGCAAATCAAGCTCATACGCCACCCTACCAATCCTCCGAATAATTTTATATTGTCCAACATACCTGGGGATGAGCTTCCCCTTCTTTCCAAATAGCATGGCGCCCTTCATAGGCGATACTTTCAGGAAACCCCAATCTTCTACATCAAACTCTAAGTCTTGTCGTCGAACATCTGCATAAGACTTCTGCCGACTTTGTGCTGTACGCAGCCGGTCTCTGATAAGTTTTACCTTTTCCATTGCTTGCTGGACTAAATTAGGACCTAGCAACTCTGCTTCCCCAACCTCGAACCAACCGATCGGCGACCTACATTTCCGCCCGTATAGTGCTTCGTAAGGAGCCATCTGAATACTAGCTTGAAAGCTGTTATTATAAGCGAACTCAATAAGAGGTAGATGATCATCCCAACTTCCTTTAAAATCTAGCACGCAGGCACGTAACATATCCTCAATTATATGAATAGTACGCTCTGCCTATCCATCCGTTTGCGGATGAAAAGCGGTGCTAAGATTTACTTGCGTGCCTAGACCCTTCTGAAAAGATTTCCAAAAAATGTGTTATAAACTGAGCCCCTCGATCAGAGATAACAGATAATGGCACTCCGTGAAGGCGAACAATATCTCGAATGTAAAGCTTGGCATAATCCTCGGCTGAATATGTCGTCTTGACTAGCACGAAATGAGCAGATTTTGTAAGCCTATCAATAATTACCCAAATAGAATCATACCTCCGTGGAGTGCGAGGCAAACCAGTGATAAAATCCATATTTATCATGTCCCATTTCCACAATGGAAGCTCAATATACTGAGTTAGGCCTCCAGGCCTCTGATGTTCGGCTTTAACTTGCTGGCAGTTGGGACATTGGGCTACCATCTCTGCGATATCTTTTTTCATTCCATTCCACCAATAGATCTGTCGAAGGTCCCGATACATCTTTGTCGCTCCGGGGTGAACTGCATATCTAGAATAGTGGGCCTCCGAAAGAATCTTGGCGCGGAGNCCCGTTACATCTTTTTCGCTCTAGGGTGAACTGCATATCTAGAATAGTGGGCCTCCGAAAGAATCTTGGCGTGGAGCTCTCCGACTGTCGGTACACATAAGCGGCCCTGGTATCTAAGGACTCCATCTCTAGTTAGCTCAAATAAAGGTTGTCGCTGCTGTGGAATACTTTTCCTCAGTTTTATAAGCTCAGGATCCTCGTGTTGTGGCTCTTTCACTTCAGTAACAAAAGAAGATTTTGTCGTATTCTGAACGAGAATGCGTCCACCCTCTACGTCTACCAAACGCACCTAAAAACTAGCTAGCTGGCATAGATATCTTGTCATCTTGACCTTATCAGCTTCAACATGGTTTAGACTGCCCATGGACTTTCGGCTAAGGGCATCAGCAACAATATTAGCTTTGCCGGGATGATATAAAATATCAACATCATAGTCCTTTAGTAATTCTAGCCATCTTCTTTGTCGTAAGTTCATCTCCCTCTATTTAAATAAATACTAAAGGCTCTGGTGGTCGGTGAAAACATCAATATGAACCCCATATAGATAATGCCGCCAAATCTTTAGGGCAAAGACAACTGCGGCTAACTCAAGATCGTGCGTAGGATAGTTCTGTTCATGTTTTCGCAACTGTCTGGAGACGTACGCGATAACCTTACCATGCTGTATAAGAACACAACCTAGGCCAATTCTCGAGGCATCACAATATACAACATAACCCTCGGTTCCATCCAGAAGAGTCAAGACAGGTGCCGTAGTAAGACTTTTCTTTAGCTCCTGAAAACTTTGTTCACATGCCTCAGTCCACTGAAACTTAGCTCCCTTATGTGTCAGTTTCGTCAATGGTTCAGATATAGAGGAAAATCCCTCCACAAACCTTCGATAATACCCTGCCAAGCCTAAAAAGCTACAAACCTCAATCGGATTCAAGGGCCTCGGCCAAGTCATCACAGCTTCAATCTTTTGGCCATAAACCTTGATACCATCGCCGGTAATAACATGACCAAGAAAAGCTACAGAAGTTAGCCAAAATTCACATTTAGAGAATTTAGCATATAACCTGTAGTCCCGGAGAGTCTGTAATACAGCTCGCAAGTGGTCTGCATGCTCGGCTTCCGATCGTGAATATATCAGGATGTCGTCAATAAACACAATCACAAATTCATCCAAGAATGGTTTGAATACCCGGTTCATAAGATCCATAAAGGCTGCTGGGGCATTTGTAAGCCCGAAAGACATGACAAGGAATTCAAAATGGCCATACCTCGTCCTAAATGCTGTTTTTGGGATATCAATATCCCTGACTCGTAGCTGATGATAACCGGATCGCAAGTCAATCTTCGAAAAGCATTTAGCACCTTGTAACTGGTCGAACAAGTCATCAATCCGTGGAAGAGGATACTTATTCTTGATAGTGACTTTATTTAGTTGCCTGTAGTCAATACACATCCGCAAGGAGCCATCTTTCTTTCGAACAAAGAGCACCGGAGCACCCCATGGGGATGTACTTGGCCTAATGAAACCTTTATCGAGCAAGTCTTTAAGTTGTTCCTTCATTCAATTCACTTAGCTCTGCAGGAGCCATTCTATAGGTAGGAATGGATAGAGGTTGCGTATCAGGAAGAAAATCTATAGCGAAATCGATTTCCCTTTCGAGGGGCCTGGAAGCTCGTCAGGGAATACCGTCGGGAATTCATTCACAATAGGAACCGAATGAAGAGTCGCTGGNAAGGTATGAAATAAACTTACCCTTGAGCGTGGTTGCATTACCTTTCCATTCAAGGACAGGCTCACTAGGAAAATGAAATCAGACCAACTTTTCATGACAATCAATATTAGCATAACAAGCTTCCAACCAATCCATACCCATAATGACATTGAAGTCTAGCATAACCAATTCCACAAAATTAATAGAAGTTGGACGGTCATTAATTAACACTTACAATCTCGATAGACATGATTAGCTACAATAGAGTCGCCAACTGGCGTAGACACCTCAACTGACTGTGGCAACAACTCAGATCTCATGTCAAGATTACCAGCAATAAATGGAGTAATATATGAAAATGTAGAGCCGGGATCTATCAAGGAATAAATGGCATGAGAATGTATTGTCAATATACCTGTGACAACATCTGGGGATGCCCTTGAATCCTGTCGGCCTGTGAGTGCATAAAAGCGATTCTGGCCACCACTAGAACTTGAGGTGTCCCCTCCACCTCTCCCCTACCACGACCCTGAGTAGACTGTGGACCTGGTCGGGGAGAACGAACTGAGGGCGAAGAGGCTGCTGTGGATCTTGAAGGCTGAGCTGGTGCACCTCTGCCTAACCCAAGGCACCGACTAATAAAATGTCATGTCTGCCCACAATGATAACATCCACTCGATCCTTGTCTACACTGCCCGGTGTGCAGCTTACCGCACTGAGTACATGGAGGAGTAGGTTGTCTCATCTGTGCGGAACGCTCGTGTCGGCGGCCCTCAGGCTGGCCTGAGCTCTGCCCCGGTCCTGACTGAATATAATGATCAAACCGCTGGCCCTGTATCTGTGGTGAGAAACTACTTGCTGGCCGAGGTGGATATCGATGGAGTGGGGGCCTAAAATCACCACGTGGCTCCCTATAAGACCCCATAGTACGAGCTCTCTTGCTCTGCTCCCTATCCCTGCGAGTATCACGAATCCGACGGGAAAAGTCCTCTGTAGTCTGAGCAAAAGTCTGTATGCGAGAAATATCTACATCATCCGATAGGGATGCTACCCTACAGTCTCTAATCAGATGATCCCCCAAACCATCCACATAATGATGAACTCTAGCTCTCATGGTACGTACGATATTTGGTGCATACCTCGCCAAAGAATTAAACTTATGGTTATAATCCCTCACACTCATATCCCCCTGCTTTAGGCTAAGAAACTGGTCAAGACGGGCCTCTCGAACCTCTCGTGGCAAATAATGGGCTAAAAATGCCTCAGAGAAGTCCTCCCATTCTACTGGCGGAGCATCAGGTCCTCTAGATCTCTCCCATGCCTCATACCATAGGAAAGCTACTTCACGTAGTCGAAAAGAAGCCAACTCCACAGCCTTGGTGACGAAGGCATGCATCACCCTCAATACTCTATACATATGGTCTATAAAGTCCTGGGGATCCTCAGTGGAACTGGATCCTGTAAATAATGGAGGGGCCAAATGAAGAAATTCTCGTACTGTCGAGCTTCCAGTCCGATCTCTCCGGGCATCTGCCCTCGACTCTAGCTGTCGCTCATGAATAGAAACCATCCTAGTCAACAACTGAACTGCCTCCCTTATCCCTTGCTCCCTAGTCTCTGATGGGGGAACAACAGGTGTTGGAGGTCTCTGGGCTCCAACAAGTGCTGGGGAAGCTGAAACTAGGGGTACTGGAGACTCACTGTGTGCCTCTAAGGGAAATCTATCCGTTTGACCCGGTGGGGAACGACTGGTACTTTCCCCCAGATCCATACCTATCTCTCGTTGTGCCATCTTCTGAGCGTAGGTAGCCTGTTAGATAAGAAACACAAAGCACGATTTAGATTCCATATGTTCTTATAACTTTGCTCTATGCACGATCTATTAATTGAAAGAAATGTAACCATTCCTAAATGCCTCATAGCCTCCTGATTATAAGTGTGGTGCACAACACACCCATAAGCAAGACTCTACTAGACACGGCTTGTGGACTCCCTGGGATACGACCTGCTCTGATACCAAGTTTGTCACGCCCCCAAACTAGGGGAGGCACGACTGGCACTCGATACTGTATTTGATCGAGTTAGCCACTAAACATACTAACTAACTAAANCCTAAATGTCTCATAGCCTCCTAATTATAAGTGTGGTGCACAACACACCCATAAGCAAGACTCTACTAGACACGACTTGTGGACTCCCTGGGATATGAATTGCTCTGATACCATGTTTGTCACGCCCCCAAACTAGGGGAGGCATGACTGGCACTCGATACTGTATTCGATCGAGTTAGCCACTAAACATACTAGCTAACTAGACTGGGGGCCCAACAAATCGGGCAGCACAACATCTGAAATACTAAGCCTGGACCGTTAAGGTCATGACCTAAATAACAATAAGCCATATAAACAAAGGTAGACAATCCAAAATAAGAAAGTACTAGCAGGCCGATGAGTCCGCGACTGAAGACATACATGCCTACACACATATATACATGCCAAGCATATGGGTTGGAGACTGAAAGCTGCAAAAAGAAACCCAGAATATTGTATCCACAATAGCCTCTAAGAGTGTCATAAGCACTGTCAGGACAAGGCCCCGAATATACCCAAACTGTACAACAAAAGTAACCATCCTATGAAGGCTCCAGGAAGAGGTGGAGCTTACCAACTCACAGCTGAACCCCAAAATCCTAGCGGAGGGGTCGATCAGAGTCCCTACCTGGACCTGCACGCACGAAACAAAAATNNCAAACTCTGGTAGCCTCCATGGCTGACATCCGACCTCATAGTAATCAAATATGCATGGTATGCTCGTGTAATCGTATGTCGTGAATACATATATATTGATGCAAATGCATGACATACCCAACCAAATGCTAGCAATGGCGGTCTCTCCCGGTAGCTAACCAGTATCATATTGCCAACCTGTGGCCATCTGTACAATATATATAGTCTTTTGGGCAAATAGGCCNCGATTATAGCTCGAAGTCCATGCATAATATGCCATGTATGATATGAACTTTGAATCCACATAATAGTCCATAACAAGAACTTAGCCAATCTTAGCTCATTAATACTCTTATTCTCATAATCTCATAATCATCTTCGTATCGCATACAAATGTCTCGTGGAACCTCATATGTTTTTTTTAATAAGTTTGAAAACTTAACTCGACTTTTAGAAAAATAACTTAACTCTGAAGATGTTCATAAAAAGCTTAAGGTGCTTCACTTAGTCCTTATACCTGATTTCTTGATAATTAGTAAAAGAAAGTATTTCAAAAAATCAAGTGTTTTAATAGTTTAAACATAAAATTATATTGAGATTTTTGGAAATCGACGCATCACTTTAGAGATTTTAAAATACACTTTAACCAGGAAGAAGGAAAGATCGCAAATACTAAATGCCTTTATTTTTAAGTCACTCAACCCAAAGACGAATAAGAATTCATATATATGGACATATAGTTAAGAAAGCCGACAAAATGACATATATAGATGCCGAATACCCTATTTAACCGAACAAGTTGAATATCAACCTAATAGCATCATGAAAATACTTCAGCTACAATACCAATGCCTTTCTCAGAAGGTCTTTCTAGCAATAGAATAGTAAAATACCACATTTGGCGTCTTAGGAATTTTCCAGAATTCGTGCTAAAAGGAAGGACGGAGCTTAGCCTTAACATACCTTTCCAACGAACGTCCGAATGCCGGTAGTTCCTTCACGAACGTTGTTCCTTACGTCCTAAGCTTCGCAAACACTATATATATGCAGCTTATACGCACCTATAAACAGTTCATAATTGAGTTTAAATCGGCAGATTTTTCATATGACCCTAACTTGACGAAACGTCCGTAGAACTTTGTAAAAACGATCATAAAAGAGTCCGAAGATGATTACCTTGGCAAACCAAGTATAAAGCTTGAAGAAACAACAAGAACAACAAATTCCTATCTTCCAAAATAGCTCCAAACACAGCTAATAGAAGGGGAAAACGATTGCAAAGCGTAGAGATTGCGTTTCTAGGCACGGGGGCAAACTTTAGCGATAGAAATCGTTAAAAACGCACCTTAATCACTCAAGACCACCATGGAACCCTCTCTTCAGCTTTCTCACTATTTTGGGACGAAGGTCAAATGTTTTTGGGTCTAAAAAGTCGGATTTTCTGACTTTTACTACTTGTTTGACCCGACCCGGCTCGCGACCCGGTTTCAGCCCGGACAGTCCGTGGTAAAACAACCAACTTCTTACTACGATGTCAGTTTGATGTGAGGTTTTTTTGGTTGCGAACTAGACTCGTAGACTTTAGATTTTGTAGGTTGTGGGTCCCATAAATCTTTATATATATTAGGAGAAATGATCTGATACATTTGCCCAAAGTTTAGAAAATTTATTAGAGAAATTTACGATAACTTTTTCCGACCTTTATTTCGCAACTTGCTTGACTCCAAAAGTTAACATGTAACCCGTGTGATATTATAATACCTCATAAACATTATTCTTAGCATATTAGACACTCTTAGTCTTATCCCACAGGTGCAAGTTAACTTAAAACCTTCCGAACGTGCGGGGTGCTACCCGAGTCATTTCTTTAACCACAAACCTTTGTTTAAGGGATTCCTTCGACCTAAAGCTTTAGTTTTGTTCCTTGATATTACCACAAGTTTTCAGTCTTATTATTCCAATGTGCTATACGCAATCGTATATACCTAATATAACCACGCCACTTTACGTATATTACGCAAGAGAAGAGAAAAAAAACACATGGTGTCTCACAATTGCATTGTGAGGAAGAGAGTAATAAGCACGAAGGGTGATGCCGTGCCATTATTACATTTCCGGTACTTATACTTGTTTCGTTGGCTATTGTGTTAGATTTCCTTCCTTGTTTACTTCTAACTGTCAATTTGACTGCTTCACTTCACTTGTTTCCCCTTTACTGCTCACGTATCCCTTACTTGTTTGCTTATCTCTTGCCTTGTATTATCCCTGCTACCTGCTATAGAATAGGACATGTTATCGTTATTGTCAAGTCTAGCCTCGTCACTACTTCGGCAGAGGTTAGGCTTGGCACTTACATCAGTACAAGGGATCGGTTGTACTGATGCTACACTGCACTTCTTAATGTTGTGCAGATCCCGCATCCGGACCCAGTGGACCGCATTGAGGGAGTCACCTTCAGTCCACCCAGAGCTTCAAGGTATACCCGATGGCGTTCGTGGGCCTTGGTGTCTCTCCTGCATTTGGATTCCTCATTGTCTTACTTTTCTCCTAGTTTCAAGACAATTATATATTTCCTTTCAGACTCTGTATTTAGCAGTCGATTTAGATAGTTCGTGAGGTTGTGACACCCCGGTCTGGGATTTTGCGATATTGTTGTCCTTATCATTTCATTATGTGTTTTTGAAGTATTATTACATTTCTGCTGTAAAACTTTTGAAGTAATTTGGGATATTTCAGTAAAGGTTGAAAGTTAATGATTCGGGATATTTCAGTAAAGGTTTGAAGGTTAATGACTTTAATACTGTTACATTGTTTTATAGATGTCAAAGTGTTGTGTACGTTGGCTTGTCTAGCGGGTTCAATGTTAGGCGCAGTCACGGTCCGAAAAGTGGGATTTCAGGTTGTGACAGTCATAAATGACATTCCGGACCTGCTGTCGCTTTCGGAATTCCATTTCGAGTCCGATATCAAAATCTCACCTACCGGCCGAGATCGCCGAAATTCTAACTTTCGCCAATTCAAGCCTAAATCTACGTCTGGCCTCGAAAACACATTCCGAACACGCTCCCAACCCCGAAATCCCTCAACGGAGCTAACGGAGTCGACGGATTTCCATTCCGGATCTGTCTTCACACAACTCCCGCTACGGTCCAATTTCTAAGGTTAAAGCTCACCTTAAAGGACTATATGTCCGAAAACACCCCAATTTTCATCACTCAACTCTCCGACTCGTTCCATTAGCATAATAAGACATGAAAGACAGAGTTATCAGGGGATCGGGGCGCTAACTCTCAAACGACCGGCCAGGTCGTTACACTTATTCTACGCTCTTCAGACATTATGAAAAAATGCTTGAGAATTTAACAAGAAGAAAAGTTTAAACGGGAGTTAGAATATTTTTTGAATGGATTTTCCTAAAATCCTAACCCCTTTATATATGATATTTTTGATGTATATCGCTCTTTTAATGTGCGCTAACACATTTGAATTATTGTTATGTCAGTTAATTTATTGGTGGGGCCATAAACAGTCATAGCACACAAATTCTATGCGCTATACAGGTATAGCGTTTTAATTCTCCGCACTATACCTGGTAGTCAAATCGTTCCAGGTATAGCGCACAGTTTTCATACGCTAAACGTATATACCGCAGTAAATCCATGCGCTATACCTTAACGGCAAAAGTTACCGTTAAGGTATAGCACAGAGAATTTAGCTGTTATACATATAAATGTAACTTTTTTTTACACTAATTAGAATATCTTTTATCTAAAAAGATAATATTTTGATTCCGGACTCAAAAGAGAGGGATATGCAAATTTCTTCTTCTTCTTTTGGGGCCCGAAATAAACAAACTATATTACTTTAAAGAGGTACTCCAGGGGTAGTACAATTTGTACAGTTACATACATCGTTTTGCAAACCACAAAAGGGGAAAAAACATAATTAGGCAATATTCAAGAAAATATTTCAGAATCCTAGCAGGAATTAGTAATTAACAAATTAGCACCTAATTAATTACAGTCATGGCCAAAACATTTAATGTTGGACTAAAACTCAAGTTTTCACATGTATGAAAAGATCGTAATCAAACAAAGAACCAAAAATCAGTCCTATTAATTACCTAAAATTAGTCCTATTAATACTCATCTCTACCAAAACATTTGATCTAATTATACAATCCATTTAATTACCTTCATCACACATCTCTCTTCTAACATTAATGTCACAAACCAAAAATCATAGATGTACGAATCCTCCAATGGAAAGTAGCACTTATTTTAATTTTTTTGTTCTTATTTTCGTATATAGTAACAAAAATATTATTAGATTAATGAAATATTATAATTATTTCTGAATATGTAAACTTAAAGTTATTTTCATAGTAAATGTGTTTGTTTCAATATCCTAATAGTATATTTGTACATTTATATGTTATTGTTTGTACTTAATGCACATCAAATATAAATTTAAAATATAGCACATATACGGAGTATATATTTCAAATGTCAAATATACTTAAACTATATATTGATCTCATCAAGTATATATAATTATACATTAAATATACATAATACATATATTGAATATGTATATTTGCTTACACATTATGTATACAAAATTATACGTTGCATTGACATAAAACGAGTTCGTATAGGCAAGTATACATACTATATTCATTACATATGTATATATTTAAAATTACATTGTAAAAAAGTATATCACATATGTATATATACACGTTGGAACATGGAATAAAAAGATGAATTTATTTAGATTGTGTTTGATATAATAATGGAAAGGGAATTCTAAGAGCGGAAACTTTCACAAACTTGGTAAGTATAGATTAATGATAGGAGAGAAATATGGATAAATTAATATGGTTCAAAATTAGATCCTTAAATTTAGGACTATTTTAAAATTTTGAAGATCACTAAACGTACATAATGTTTTAAAAAATGCTATAATTGTAAATGGATGTGCTCTTTTTTGAATAAAACAAAAATAATGATCTTTATTTAATTATTATTCGATAAGTAACTGACAATGTAAAAAACTCTACATATAATAAAGTTGGGGGTGTCAAACCAAAATGAAAACCTAACCAATTCGACTAAAAATCCGATACTTTTTCGGTTTGATCTGATTTTGATTTTAAATTTTAAAAATTGATCAAATTTGGTTTGATTTTGGTAAAAAAAAAACAAACTGAAAAACAAAACTAAATCGAATATAGAAGTAGATATTTAATATGTATTATTATATCTATACATATGTATATATGTATACAAAATTTCTTAAAGTTTATAGTACGTTTTAATAGTTTGCATTTTTAATCTAGTTCTTTGCTATTATACTAATCTAGTTATTTGCTTTTACATTCTTGTTTGATTAGTAGCACAAGAATTTGTTTCATGTTAAAAATAATTTATTTTAGTTAAGTCATAAAACTATTCATCACTATTTGATTCAATTATCATCAATATATTAATAAATGAGATTTCTCAAAGATCAATTGATTTACTAGTGTTATGTTGAAAATGTAGTCGCAGGAATATAAGTTTGGTAGTGTATATCTCATATTTTAAAAAAAACTGATAAATAACCGAAAAATCGATATACTTAATTTGATTTCTTTTTAGGGAAAAATTAATTCAAACCGAACCATGAACAACCATATACAGACCGATTGTAAATTTCAATTTGGAATATGCAGTAAAATAGGTGTTAACTTAAAGTACTGCCATAGTTATTCATTCTAATATTTGCAAACTATCAAATACACACTGGCAACTTCAAGTTAAGTACGCTTTCTTTTCTCAAAATGTTAACTAACTCATGTCTAGACAGCTCTTTAAAATAGCTTAATAATGTCACTGTAACGATCTGATCGGTCATTTTGAGAGTTTAAGTTCCGTTCGGTGGTATAAGATCGTAATCAGCTCCTCATTATGTAAATGGACCTGTGTGCGCGGTTAGATTCCGTTTCCGGATAATCCAGAGTCGAATTGGGAGAGAATTTTCAAATTTTGAAGCTTAAATGAAGAAAGTTGACCGTAGGTTTGACTTTTGAGTAATCGACCTCGAAATGAGTTTTGGTTAATGTCAACAGCTTCGTATGATGATTTTGGACTTAGGCGTGCGTCCGGAATTAGATTTGGAGGTCCGTAGGGTGATTTGAGGTAATTTGGCGAAGGTTAGAATTTTGGCATTTTCGGCCGATAGGTGAAATTTTGATATCGGGCTCGGAATGGATTTTCAAGAGTGGCTGTAGGTCTGTTGTATCATTTGGGACTTGTCTGCAAAACTTCATGTCGTTTCGAGATGTTTTGATAGGTTTCGACGCGAGTCTTGATATTTGGAGTTTTGAAAATTTCTAAGTTTGATTTTTTGTTTGATTCGTCATTTTGGTGTTAGTTTGTGTGTTTTGAAAACTCGAGCGAGTCTGTGTTAGGTTATATGACTTGTGTGTGTGTTTGGACGGGGCCTCGGGCGTGTTTCGGATAGGCTACGGGTCATTTTTCCACTGCTGATACTGGTTTCTGGTTTCCTTCTATGCGATCGCATAGATGAAGCCGCGATTGCATAGAGTTATTTTTGGGGTCGCCCAGTTTTGTTAATGCGATCGCATTGAAGCATCCGCGATCGCAGAAGTACATCACCCTCTTCATCGCGATCGCACAGTGAACCTGCGTTCGCATAGTTCCCAGTTCTCATTCTCCGCGTTCGCATTTGTGTTGCCACGAACGCATAGCACAATTAGGCCAGCAACATTTCCCTTATTTGCGATCGCAGTGTCTGCTCCGCGATTGCATAGAAGCTTTTGGCCAGCCCTTCCCTTCCTCTTCGCGATCGCATCAAATTGTCTGCGATCGCTATGCTTTAAACACCTGGGCAGATTATATAATCCCAAAACAAGGGTTAAGCTATTTTTAAGATATTTTGAGTTCTAGAGCTCGGTTTTGGGCGATTCCTTGGGGGATTTTCACACTAATCGAATAGGTAAGTGTTCTTCCACTAGAATTTAATATATTTCATGAATTAGTTCTTATTTTTAGCATTTCATTCGTGTTTTGGGTTGAAGAAACTTGGATTTTTGAAAGAAAATTTCTAAATTGAAAATTCATGATTTGAATAACCAAACGACATCGGATTTGGATAAATTTGGTATGGTTGAACTCGTATCGGAATGAGTAAAAAGAATTTGTGAAATTTGTCGGGTTCCAAGGTACGGGCCCGGGGGTCGACTTTTGGGTCGATTTTTATAAATTAGTAAAGATTGAAACTTTATTATTCGGAACCATTTGTTATACGTGTTATGTGCATTTTGAAGTTGTTCTAGTTGGTTTTGAGCCGTCCGAAGATCTTTTCGCCTGAGAAGTCTACTTTTGAGTATTCCGGTTGTCGTCCTTGAGGTAAGTATCTTGCCTAACCTTGTGTGAGGGAACTACCCCTTAGGATTTGAGTCTTCTATGTTGATTGTAACCCGTGTACGCGAGGTGACGAGTGCGTACTCGGACTTATTTGCAATTAAATGGCCTTTTAGGATTCTTAGGTCCCTACATCTCCGGCGTATGAAGTAGTAGCTGTTATGGTTGAGTTCTGATTACTAGTTTCATCTTCCTCTGTTTGAATTAGATATTCTTGACTTCGATACCTCTTTGTTGATTATTTGATATGAATTTGTCTTAGCTGAATATTTTTCCCTCTCCTACCATTATGCTAAAATTTCGTTATAAACTGCCTAATTGATTAGAATTAGTATCATCTACTCGTATAATTGTTTAACATGAATTGGAATATCTATCGTTTGGCGTCAAGCATGCCCATGAGTCGTACATGATGATTTACATGATTCACCTTAAACGTTATTTAGGTATAGTTGACCATCACCCGTAATGGCGGTGTTTCCTTGGTGCCTCTCATTATTGAATATTTTCTTTAGCTGAGCTTATTCCGTGAAACGAACTTTTAGGCGAGATTGGTTATAACGGCTTCCCTTGCCGGGATGATTGGTACTCTATTTATTGACTTGAGTATTGTGAATCGTTGCTATATTGTTAGGTTCTCTCCTCGTTACATTGTTACATTGATACTTGATTTTCCCCCTTAAGTGATTTCTGCTTATGAGTGAGGTTGCCACTACTTTGATTGAAGTTCTCGTGTTGAACTTATCACTGCACCTTGCATTTTGCCTTCCTGTTTTGCTGGTGTGTTCATTGTGGCTTGTGCAATGCTTTGCTGTGTTCTGGCTCTTTTCTTTCGGCGCCCTGCATTGCATCTTGCATCGCATACATAGGAACTGCGGGCAGATACCTGAGCCTTTCCCTTATATTGCATCGCATACATAGGGAGTGCGGGCAGAGACCTGATCCTTTCCCTCATATTGCATCGCATACATAGGGACTGCGGGCAGAGACCTGAGCCTTTCCCTCATATTGCATCGCATACATAGGGACTGCGGGCAGAGACCTGAGCCTTTCCCTCATATTGCATACATAGGGACTGCGTGCAGAGAGCTGAGCCTTTCCCTCATATTGCATCGCATACATAGGGACTGCAGGCAGAGACCTGAGCATTTCCCTCATATTGCATTGCATTGAGTAGTTGCATTGGGACTGCGGGCTTAGATCTGGGACTTTCCCTTGCATTGCATTAAGTAGTTGCATTGGGAATGCGGGCTTAGACTTGAGACTTTTCCCTCGTATTGAGCAGTTACCTATTGAGTTACGGACTGGGTTCCGGTGGTTAATCATTGAAGAGATTCGGAATGAAAAGTATATTTTAGCAAATGATATTTGAAAAGCAGTATTTGGGAAAGTATATTTTAACAAATGATATTTGAAAAGCTGTATTTTGGGAAGGTATATTTTACAAATGATTTTGAAAAATAGTATTTGGAAACACATATTTTAGTACAACGTATTTTAAAGGAACTATGTTCTAACGATCTATTTTATAAAAAATAAATAAATATATATATACATTCAGAAAAAGTATGTTTCAAATAAGATTTTCCCGTATCTTGAAAAGATTATATATTTTCAAAAGCTTTCGGTATAAATTCACGTTTTAAAGGTTTTACTCGAGGGTTTGACTGGGTTTTATCGAGCTTTCGTGCTAATGCTTGATGTGAGTAAATAGATGCCGTGCTGAGATTGAGTGTTTTATGGTATTGCGATTTCCGTCCTTGACTTGTGTGTTGTCCTTTCCTTCTTGCATATTTTCTGCTATGTTGTTCCGTTGTTCTGATTGCTGCACTTCTCTTCTGCTTCATATTTCCCGGTCGTTAATTATATCTGAAGAATTTTAGATAAATATTTGTTTCGGTCATTTCTACTTATGCCCTTTTTTCATTAGACCAGTGGGTGTCTAGACTAGTCCTCGTCACTACTTCATCGAGGTTAGTCTTGATACTTACTGGGCACCACTGTGGTGTGCTCATACTACTCTTCTGTGCATTTTTGTTTGCACAGATCCATGTATTGATTGTTGCTAGCTGTGTGGAGTTAAGCTGAGGAGACTCAAGGTAAACCTGTTGTTGCGTTCGTAGGCTTCAGAGTCACTTTCCTGTATATTTCCAACTGTACTTACTCTTTCTAGACAGTTGCTTTTAGATTTGGTAGAAAGGTTCATAGAGCTTATGACTTGTATTTACCGGGTTTTGGGAAATTTTAAACTCTGTCAAGATTTCCATATTGAGGCTGTTACGTTTTATTTCATTATTTTTTATGCTAAGTAATATGTTAAGGTTTACCTAGTCCCTAAGACTAGGTGCCATCATGGTACCCAACGGAGGGAAATTTGGGTCGTGTTCTAGTTGGTATCAGAGCTCTAGGTTCATAGGTGCTACAAGTCATAAGCGGGTTCAGTAGAGTCTTGCGGGTCGGTACGGAGACGTCTGTACTTATCTTCGAGAGGCTACGGAACTATTAGGATGATTTCACTTCCTTCATTCCTATCGTGCGAGTTCATTGACCCTGAAATTTGAAATTTTTGATCCATTCTCTCACCGATGGTGAGGACACGAACTGCGGTTCCTGATGACATTACCCCGGAGTAAAGGTCGCAAGGGTCATAGATGGAGGCCGACGAAGAGCACGTGCCGCAGTTAAGATTCCTAGCAGAGCAACCGTTGAGAAGACACAGTAGTTCCAGTGGGGGACAGGTACTAGGAGTGCTTGTTGCTACCCCGGACTTCAGGAAAACCTGGGTGCAGTTTGAGTATGATTAGTACAGTGACTCAGGCGGGATTGATCCCATGTGCACCAGCTACTTCACAGATCTGAGAGGAGTTCAGACTCCCACCGTCTACACTCCAGAACAGCAAGGCCATGTGGGTCAGGTTCCAGTTGTCATGGCAGCACAACATGTGGTTTCTGTTCATCCCGTAGTTAGAGCAGCAACATCGGAGGGAGAAACCCCTTGGAAATTTAGAGGTACAGGAAGTACCACCCTCCTATCTTTCAGTGGATTGGCGACAGATGATGCCATGGTTTATGGAAGAGTGTCACTATATTCTTCGTACTTCGAGTATTGTGGAGATGAGCAAGATTGCTTTTGTCACGTCTCAAGTTCAGAATATTGGGTTGTCAGTGGTGGCGGGCACATGAGTTGGGTAGCCCAGCCAAGTCAGTTTCCCTTGCATGGATGCAAGTTTCAGAGATGTTTTGAGGAAGTTTCACTCCAATCACTCTGAGATGCATGGCGCAGAGTTTGGGCAGTTGCGTCAGAGCACTATGTCAGTAGTAGAGTACGTTGTCGGACTCAGTGAGTTGGCCGGATATGTACCTCGCTTGGTTGCTTCAGTTAGAAGGCACATAGGCTAGAGAGATCTACTGGTCTTTATTATGGAGGCAGATTATGGCACGGTAGAGGTTTTGTGGGTCAACCAATTCAGTTTGCATTACCAGCTTCGCATGAGAGTTCTCAGATATTCCTGGGTCTCAGAGGACCCGTATTGTGTGGTTTCTACAATCACATTGGAAGGGAGATTGGGTTCTATGTGGAGATGATCCACAGGATGAGAGATTGTTCCAGGGCTCAGATAAGTGTGTTATAGCAGGGTATTCAGCTGAGTAGAGGGCACCCAAGAGGGGGAGGCCCGACCCGTTGATGTGTTTCATATAGCAGGCTATAGACCGTTGTGCCAGGTATCCTCACTCAAGTTTGTTTTGATGTGCTTCAGAGGGGCACCAATCGTATTCCATTATAGTTACATTGGTCGGGACGAGTTCCCTTATTCGTTGTTTTATTTATGAGTGAGTTTCATGTTTTGCACCCCATTTTGTGTTTGCTCATATTGGGAAATTCTATGAGTAGTAGCTGTGTCTAACGTTGTTTTTGTTCATCTTTGCTAGTGGTGAAACTAGAGGTGAGTCCTTATTATTCATTATGGTGAGCTTTATATGATTTTTCCTGAGTACTTTGTTTACTGGTTGTGATTTGATACACCATTTAGATGTGAGCTCAGTTAGTATTATGACTCCTATCAGCTGGGATGAGTTAAAGGAGAGATTTCAATTGGCATGATATGTTTTCAATATGTGATTTAGAGTTGAGGCCGAGGTCCTCGTGATATTTGTGATTTGATATATTTAGACTGGGCTGAGTACCGCGGTGGAAATTCTTACTAGGATGGAATCCTTGTGATTGCTCATATGCTTTGTTTCTTGCTTGTTATATTGTTGGGGTAAGTCAATATTGATAGAGATTTATGCCTATGGGCTTATTTGATAGTCCTTTATATGTCTCTCTTTTCATATTCATTCATTTTCGTTATGTGCTTATTTAGTTTTGATTTGCGGGATGTGTTAGCTATGGCTTAGTGATTTGGGTGCCTAATAATGAGGTCTTCGTGTTTATTGCTTCCTTATCAGTATTATGGGGTTGGAGCGGAGTTCTTCCATATGTGGGGTTGTTGCCAAGGTTGAGTTGATTTTGGGCAGTTATGGTGCTCAGAAGTGCTATTTGAACCTATTTGCGATGAGTTATATTGCGTGGTCGTGCCTTATGGGTATAAGCATGAGTTAATAGGGCTTGTTAAGGATAATTCCGGATATGGATTCAAGATCGGACCTTTTGGAAAAGAGTATAGGGTGAGGAATTGAGGAATGAGGCTTATCGGTGGTGATAAGGAGGTTAAATTGCAGTTGTGATGGTGTCATCAGGCTTACATAGGTTGGGGTGATGTGGGATCACCTGCGGGTATGTGTTGGAAGTGTGCAATCTGTGATTAGATGAATTCAAGGTGGATCTTATTTTAAAAAGGGGAGAATGTAACGACCCGACTGGTCGTTTTGAGAGTTTAAGCTTCGTTCGGTGGTATAAGACTGTAATCAGCTCCTCATTATGTATATGGACCTGTGTGCGCGGTTAGATTCCGTTTCCGGATAATCCAGAGTCGAATTGGGAGAGAATTTTCAAATTTTGAAGCTTAAATGAAGAAAGTTGACCGGAGGTTTGACTTTTGAGTAAACGACCTCGAAATGAGTTTTGGTTAATGTCAACAGCTTCGTATGATAATTTTGGACTTAGGCGTGCGTCCGGAATTAGATTTGGAGGTCAGTAGGGTGATTTGAGGTAATTTTGCGAAGGTTAGAATTTCGGCATTTCCGGCTGATAGGTGAAATTTTGATATCGGGCTCGGACTGGATTTCTGAGAGTGGTTGTAGGTCCGTTGTGTCATTTGAGACTTGTCTGCAAAACTTCATGTCGTTCCGGGTTGTTTTGATAGGTTTCGACGCGAGTCTTGATATTTGGAGTTTTGAAAATTTCTAAGTTTGATTTTTGGTTTTATTCGTCATTTTGGTGTTAGTTTGTGTGTTTTGAAACCTCGAGCGAGTCCGTGTTAGGTTATATGACTTGTGTGTGTATTTAGAGTGGGTCTCGGGGGCCTGGCGTGTTTCGGATAAGCTACGGGTCATTTTTCCTCATTTTTCCACTGCTGATACTGGTTTCTTGTTTCCTTCTATGTGATCGCATTGAAGCATCCACGGTCGCATACATAGGGAGTGTGGGAAAAGACCTGATCCTTTCACTCATATTGCATCGCATACATAGGGACTGCGGGCAGAGACCTGAGCCTTTCCCTCATATTGCATCGCATACATAGGGACTGCGGGCAGAGACCTGAGCCTTTCCCTCATATTGCATCGCATACATAGGGACTGCGGGCGGAGACCTAATCCTTTCCCTCATATTGCATCGCATACATAGGGACTGCGGGCAGAGACCTGAGCATTTCCCTCATATTGCATTGCATTGAGTAGTTGCATTGGGACTGCGGGCTTAGACCTGAGACTTTTCCCTCGTATTGAGCAGTTACCTATTGAGTTACAGACTGGGTTCCGGTGGTTAATCATTGAAGAGATTCGGAATGAAAAGTATATTTTAGCAAATGATATTTGAAAAGCAGTATTTGGGATAGTATATTTTAGCAAATGATATTTGAAAAGCGGTTTTTTGGGAAGGTATATTTTACAAATGATTTTGAAAAACAGTATTTGGAAACACATATTTTAATACAACGTATTTTAAAGGAACTATGTTCTAACGATCTCTTTTATAATAAATAAATAAATAAATATATATACATTCAGAAAAAGTATGTTTCAAATAAGATTTTCCCGTATCTTGAAAAGATTATATATTTTCAAAAGTTTTCGGTATAAATTCACGTTTTAAAGGTTTTACTCGAGGGTTTGACTGGGTTTTATCGAGCTTCCGTTCTAATGCTTGATGTGAGTAAATAGATGCCGTGCTGAGATTGAGTTTTTTATGGTATTGCGATTTCCGTCCTTGACTTGTGTGTTGTCCTTTCCTTCTTGCTTATTTCTTGCTATGTTGTTCCGTTGTTCTGATTGCTGCACTTCTCTTCTGCTTCATATTTCCCGATCGTTAATTATATCTGAAGAATTTTAGATAAATATTTGTTTCGGTCATTTCTACTTATGCCCTTTTTTCATTAGACCAGTGGGTGTCTGGACTAGTCCTCGTCACTACTTCATCGAGGTTAGTCTTGATACTTACTGGGCACCGCTGTGGTGTGCTCATACTACTCTTCTGTGCATTTGTGTTTGCACAAATCCAGATATTGATTGTTGCTAGTTGTGTGGAGTTAAGCTGAGGAGACTCAAGGTAAACCTGTTGTTGAGTTCGCAGGCTTCAGAGTCACTTTCCAGTATACTTCCAACTGTACTTACTCTTTCTAGACAGTTGCTTTTAGATTTGGTAGAAAGATTCATAGAGCTTATGACTTGTATTTACCGGGTTTTGGGAAATTATAAACTCAGTCAAGATTTCCATATCGAGGTTGTTATGTTTTATTTCATTATTTTTGATGCTCAGTAATATGTTAAGGCTTACCTAGTCCCTAAGACTAGGTGCTATCACGGTACCCAACGGAGGAAAATTTGGGTCGTGACAGTCACGATCCCAAATCCTAACAGGTCGTGATGGCACCTATCGTGGAACTAGGCTAGCCAACCATCACATTACTACGCATTTGTTCTATTATAATAATGCACAATTCAAAAATAAACAGCAAACATAGCATAAAATAACTTCTTTAAGTCTTAGCGCCCCAATATTAGTCTAAACAAAACCTCCCAAGACTGGAGTCAACATGGTCACGAGCATCTATGAAATAAAACTAACTCTACTAATGTCTTAAATAAAGTCTAGGAATGAAATGCTAAAACTAAATAAGGAAGGGAAATGAAGAAGCTGTGGACGCTGGATAGCTACCTCAAAATCTCGTAAAACTGCTGCTAACGAACAGAGACAGCTACTGCTCCGAGCCAGTACCTGGATCTGTGCACAGAGGAACATGGAGTAATGGTGAGTACGCCAACTCAGTAGTAATGAAAATAAATCAGAGTCTGAGAAATACGAAACACACAACACAGATACACCAATTAATAAAAACAGTAAAACACGAAGTCACCATAAGTATTCTTCAAATACATAAGTTCAAAAACCAATTTCAAGAAATCCTTTGAAACAAGTATAATATCAATATATCTCAGTAAAAATCAGTTTGAAAAATGAAGTGAATCGTAGTTAAAAACTCAGTCAAATTTTCATAAATCTGCCACTCGGGCCAATATCATTTCTTGTAACAATTTCCCTCAGTATCATCCCATCAGGCAACCTCACAATCACTTAAAAGCCCATTAGGAAACCTTACAATCACTCAGTATCAACCCATCAGGCAACCTCACAGTCACTCAATATCAGCCCATCAGGCAACCTCATAGTCACTCAATATCAGCTTATCAGGCAACCTCACAGTCACTCAATATCAGCCCATCAGGCAACCTCATAGTCACTCAATATCAGCTTATCAGGCAACCTCACAGTCACTCAATATCAGCCCCGCCGGCATCACTCAGTAGGTACCTGCGCTCACTGGGGTGTGTACAGACTCTGGAGGGGCTCCTACAGCCCAAGTGCTGTAACAAGCCACATCATGGCATAAATCACTCACAATATTGGCCCGCAGCGTCTCTTATATCACAACTTCCTCACAATAATGGCCCGTAACCTCACTCAGTCAGACACTCTCAACATGACCTTCAGGCCATAAATATACCGGGTTCTCGACCCAAAACAGTGTTTCATTTTCAATAAATAGTATTAAAATACTCTGAGTGTCAAAACAATTATCAAGAATAAACTGAGTGAAAATAATAACATATCAGTGAGGAAAATAGTAAAATCAGCCCCAAGGGGTACACAGATCGGCACTAGGTCCCAACCATGGCTTACAGCCCAAAACATATCAAATATATATCAATACTATTAAGAATATGCTTTAAAATTGGTTTCGCAACTCAATAGTTGCCTAAAAAGGGATATCTTTCAAAATTACCGCTTTGTGAAATCCAAAACCTGTGAAAGGGTGCAAAGTCCGGGGTTTCATACCCTCAGGACACGATTTAAAGACATTACTTACCTCAAATTAGCCCGAACACTATTCCGCAATACGCTTGCCTCTCGTATCAACTTCCGAGTGCTCAAAATCTACCAAGTTCAGATTTTTATCATCAAATTATGCTTAAGGAATGAATTCCAATTGAAAAAATACCAATTTTAGCTCAAAACCCGACCTTCAGGCCTGCATCTCGGAACTCGAAATTTTTTATACCAAAATATTCTTCATCATCTCACGAGTCCGTACATATAAAGAACGCTAAAATCGGAGTTCGTTTGACCCCTCAAATCGTCCCCTAAAGGTCTCATAATCTCAAGCCCTAACCCCATCTTTTTCTACTGATTTTCATGAATTAAACACTGAGATTATGTTCCTTAATCACCTATAATCGAGTTTTTGGGTCAAACATACTTACCTCAATGATGAACGATGATTTCCCCTCTCCAAAATCGCCTCCAAGTTCTTTTCCCGTTCAAAAATGGTGTTAAAAGGTCTAATGGTCGCGGAAGGTTCAATTTTATATTGCCCAGGTATACACACTGTGCGATCGCGGCTCCAGTTGTGCGTTCGTAGTGAGCAAAATTTACCAGCCCTTATTTAACCCTATTCCATCGCGGCCTCCTCTATGCGATCGCATAGAACAAATTTTCCAACAGCCTTCTCCAACTCTTACGGATAGACTCTAGTATAAGGGTCATAACTTTTTGTACAAAACTCCAAATTACAATTGACTTAACTTTCTGAAAACTAGATATCAAGAGCTACAACTTTCAGTTTTGGATCATCTTCAAATTCCTTAAAGATTGTGAGTTATAAGCTTCCAAAGTCGGGACAGTGCAACATATATTTTACTCTGTGCGATCGCGGGAAGCCTTGTGATTGCATAGCACAACTAGAGTTTTCCAAATTTCCTATGTTCTAACGCATCCAGATCAATGCTATCGCATTGTACACCCATGAAGCCAAAAACCAGCAACTAGAAATGGCCTAGAAATGGTCCGAAACCACCCGAAACTCACCCGAGACCCTCGAGACCTCAACCAAAACATACCAACACATCCCATAACATCACACAAACTTAGTCGAGCCTTCGAATCACCAAAAACAATGCAAAAACACTAAAATCACATCGAATTCAAGCTTATGAACTTTAAAATTTCTAAATTCCACCAACGATGCCGAAACTATCCAAAACACATCTGATTGACCTGAAACTTTGCACACATATCCAAAATGACATTACGAACCTGTTCCAACTTCTGGAATTCCATTCCGACCCCGATAGCCTATTTTTCACTGCCAATCGGAAATCGCCAAAAACTAACTTTCGCCAATTCAAGCCTAATTCTACACCGGACATCACAAAAATATTCCGAACACACTCCTAAGTCCCAAATCTCCTAACGAAGCTATCCGAGCCATAAAATCCGGCATTCCAAGGTCGTTTACCAATAAGTCAACTCTCAGTTGACTTTTCCCATTTTAAGGCTATTTTTAAGACTAAATGGCTAAATGTTCACCACAACCATTCCGATTCCGAGCCTACAAACTCTAACACATCAAGAACAGTATAACCAACCCATGACAAGTCAATAACAGTAATTTTAATGCAAGTTCTACGTAACGACCGACCGGGTCGTTACATTCTCCCCCACTTAAACATTCATTCATCCTTTTAAGTGTCTAGAGCAGTTCCAACACCACCAAAAAATGTTGTGTAACCTACCATGCACATATTCGGAGGTGATCCCACATCTCCCTACCCCATCTAGGTCTGATAACACAACATAACTAAAATTTCATTATCAAATCCTGACGCATATACCTTAGAACTACATTTTCACTTCTAAATCAATTTACAAGATCAAATATCCACGACTATAATCTGAAATAGTCTGAACACGCTGTACCAAGCCATATCCGCAACACAAGATGAAATCACATAATATACCGCATGACTCAACCACCTACAGTGATAACTCCTAATCATTATAGTTGTTCATGACAACCCAATATCGGTAAATAACCTCTTATCAAACAAAGCCCCTTTTTAACACCTTCATATGGTGCCGATGATGAAAGAAACACATAGAAACCAGCAACCATTCGTTCGATCAGCATCAATACCATCCAGAGCCATAACTTGTGCAACTCGTGCACTCAATAACAACATCCCAAGAACTCAACTCATAAAATAAGGAAGACTCACACGAGAGGACTATCCTGCCATTACCACATCATGCTAAAATCCTGATACACATCGTGAAATCATATCACACAAATTCGACACTAAGGATCATACCTCTACCTAACTCAGCTACAAAACGTGATCCCATCCAATCGCTGGACCACATGACATACTCCAAGCCACCTTGCTCAAATTCAATAACCATGTGAAATTCGACATCAATTACTCAAAGTGCATTGCCATAACCACGGGTAAAATCGGACGATACCATGCCACCCGAACCAGAAAGAACATAACCAACACGTCTAAATCCTGCAACACCCAATTACTTACCTTACTCAAATCTCACTATAAAGCCCCGATAGAACAACACCTTATGCACATATATAACCAACGATCACAACTCCTCGAATCACCGAAAGGTAACTCATAGATCACTCCAAAACACGAATAAGCTCAATGACAATCAAATGGTACATCCCTCAACAATAGCAATTTGTGGTCAACAATTCTGACTCAGTGTAGAACACACACCCATACTGGCCTACCAATAATTATATTCTAAATCAACTCTGGTCATCCACAACAGGTAGATAACTCTCCAAAGGTTCATAATGACTAAAGCATGACGTATACTAACACCTGACTAGCTTTGCTCGCATCCTCGTACTTTACAACTACAAAAATAATCTGTTCATGAAAACTCCCAGTCTCAAATTCTATGAGGCGCACCAATTACCATATCTAATCCCAATTCCACCACTCAAATATATAACACGCCCCTAATACTTTATCATTCCACGAGGGATACCCCCATAATTCCTCTATGTCACCAAGAAACCTTGAATATCAGCAGTCGATCCAAAAAGAGAGTGTCGTAACACTAATGAAGCACCCTCATTCAAACACATTGCCTTTAACACATTGTCCTTAATGAATGCATACTCTCATCCAGCCACCCAATAGTGGTATCCTTTACCTAATCATCTGAAACTTTCATTTCTGACCTTCCTTCCAGAACTGAACCGTGACCTCAGATATACCACTCTCCACTATACACAAAATACCGCATACACCATGCAATCCTATGATAAATATGAGAACTTCATGCTCCCTTCCTAGCCACAAACAACTACGTACCCAACTAGCCAAGAACTTTCCATTTGATCCCATCTAGAAGCAAAATCACTATACATCACATGGCTCTCACGCCAGTAGAAATATACATCTCTAACCATGGTAGAAACCATCAAGAACTCCCGAATCACATTTGTACAACACCAAACCGCCAAGACTGAATCCTTCCAACTCAACCAAGCTACGCATGCCACCAAATTCCAAGAGAATTGCTAAGAAACACCTGTAACAACTCATTACCTTATAAACACCCAAAGAACTAACCATATCCCTTATTATGTCGATCTGACGTACTACCAAGCTGTTCTATTTATCCAAGTTCCTTCTGACTTACCTTCGAATTGATACTTTTTCTTGCCATAATACCACAATTCTCAATCCCGAATCACCGCACAAAACCCGAGCATAAAAAAATATACCGTCTAAGGCTCATAAGCCGCTGAATATTCTCTCAAACATCCCCAAAGCACCACATCAAAAATACTTACCCTGAATAGACTTCTTGCTAATTTAAAGTCATTACCTTCGCTTTCCTGATACTGATGAATAGAATCCATGATAATGCAAATACTCCACAAGCCTTGACACATTCCTCGTAAATCTTAGTTCTAGACCTTCTCACACCTTGAAGATCCTCGATCGCTACATATAACCTTGAATCCGTCTGAACCATTCTCGAACGTCATTTACTCTACGCAATTTCAATTACACTAACCAAGTAAACCGAACGACCTGACCCCGCTTGAAATCCACATACTAGGAGAGTAATCCACACCCTTGAAGCAACAAGCACACTCATACATTGCACACTCTACACTTACCAGTACAAATCCATCATTCTATGAATTCCACTATTTGTAAAGTACATTACCACTTGTATCGAAGAAATTTCCATCACTCGAGTCATTCCCAAACTCCACCTTGTAGGTCATAACTGATTCACCAACATACCTTGAACCGAAACCAATAAAACACATAATCGTGTAATCAACTTATCATTAGCGGACTCCCCCACTTGGCTCAAAGCCAAAGATCAAGACAAACAATAACTCATGATGCCCATACACTATCACTGCCACCATACTGTGGTGAGGTTCAACTAAATCCTCCATAAGCTTATATGACTCAAACCGTCTAACACTCAAATAAAATGCAAATCTCGCACCCACCATTGTAATGGTCATGCTAACTCTCTTAAGCGATCTAAATTCAAATTACAACATACATCATTTACTGATAGAGAGAACTTACTACAGATAAACATAAGGGTCACACACCTCAGGACAACCTGCAGGAGATAACCCTTCTTGCTTAACCTCAAAATGATATCCTCTTATACACTTTCGAAAATCATAGCTATTACGCAATTACTATACCTTCCTACATTAGAACATAACCACTGCCTGCCCTCGAGATATCCCATTAAGCGGTATAAGGACCGGAAGCTGATGGCAATACCAACACTAGAGCTGTGGTCAAAGAAATCATGAGCTTCTTGAAGCTCTACACACACACGTCTGACCACATGGATACCTTCATTGGACACTACGTTTCCCAAGAATGCTACTGATCTTAGCCAAAAATTCACACTTGGAGAACTTCGCACGAAGCTTCTCCTCCCAATGACCTTGTAATACCATTATCAATGTTGAGTATGCTACCCCTGGCTACGAGAGTACGACAGGATGCCATCAATAAATACAATAACAAAGGAGTTATAACACGGTTACTTGAATACACCGCTAATCAAATACATGAATGCTACTGGAGCATTGGTCAGCTAAAAAGACATCACAGGAACTCAGAACACGACCGAAGGATCCGCTTCACTCCACATCTAAACAACATGAGAGGTCCTTCAATACTCATAACTCGAAACCATATTCTAACTCAATACAGAAGTCAAATAATCAATGGTTCTTGCCACATCTCCCGCCAATTCATTTTGGTCATAATCAAACAACCTGAATACATCTAACTATCTGATCACACTCACCATGTAGTCATCTAGTCACAAAGTTCCATCAATAAGGACACAACCAGACATATAAGTCCCCCAACACATGTTCTCACACAAATGAAATCTCAATACTCAAGCCACAGACAAAATCCAGCCTCAAGTCCTTCCGACTGTCCCATTATTAACATGTTAAAAATCACATCTCACCCATGGAAGTCACAATCCGCCGACGCACAACTGATACCAAACGCTCGCGTGTGCATTCGAATACATGAAAGGAATTCAAAGAGTTACGCTTTTGGCTGAATAAATGGATCCGCACGATAAGAATTCAAGAATGTGGAATGTTTTCTAAGGTTTCGATAGCCTCTCGAAGATAAGTACAGACGCCTCTGCACCAATCCGCAAGACTCTACTAAACCTGCTCATGATCGTTGAATCCTATGTAACCTAGAGCTCTGATACCAACTTGTCACGATCACAAATCCTAACAGGTTGTGATGGCGCTTATCGTGGAACTAGGCTAGCCAACCACCACATTACTACGCATTTGTTCTATTATAATAATGCACAATTCAAAAATAAACAACAAACATAGCATAAAATAACTTCTTTAAGTCTTAGCGCCCCAATAATAGTCTAAACAACTCTAAACAAAACCTCCCAAGACTGGAGTCAACATGGTCACGAGTATCTATGAAATAAAAGTAAGCGAGCATCTATGAAATAAAATTAACTCTACTAATGCCTTAAATAAAGTCTAGGAATAAAATGCTAAAACTAAATAAGGAAGGGAAATAGAGAAGTTGTGGACGCTGGACAACTAATTCAAAATCCCGTAAAATTGCTGCTAACGAACAAAGACAGATACTATTCTGAGCCGGTACCTGGATCTATGCACTGAGGCACATGGAGTAATGATGAGTACGCCAACTCAGTAGTAATGAAAATAAATCACAGTCTGAGAAATACGAAATACACAGCACAGATACACCAATTCACAAAAATAGTTAAACACCAAGTCACCATAAGTATTCTTCAAATACATAAGTTCAAAAACCAATTTCCAGAAATCCTTTGAAACAAGTGTAATATCAATATATCTCAGTAAAAATCAGTTTGAAAAACAAAGTGAATCGTAGTTAAAAACGCAGTCAAATTTTCATAAATCTGCCCCTCGGGCCAAAATCATTTCTCGTAACAATTTCCCTCAGTATCAGCCCATCAGGCAACCTCACAATCACTTAGTATCAGCCCATTGGGCAACCTCACAATCACTCAGTATCAGCCCATCAGGCAACCTCACAGTCACTCAATATCAACCCATTAGGCAACTTCACAGTCACTCAATATCAGCCCTGCGGGCATCACTCAGTAGGTACCTGCGCTCACTAGGGGTGTGTACAGACTCTGGAGGGGCTCATACAGCCCAAGCGCTATAACAAGCCACATCATGGCATAAATCACTCACAATATTTGCCCGCAGCCTCTCTTATATCACAACATCCTCATAATAATGGCCCGCAACCTCACTCAGTCAGACACTCTCAACATGCCCTTCAGGCCATAAATATACCGGGTTCTCGACCCAAAACAGTGTTTCATTTTCAATAAATAGTATCAAAATACTATGAGTGTCAAAAAAAATTTCAAGAATAGACTGAGTGAAAATCATAACATATCAGTGAGGAAAATAGTAAAATCAGCCCCAAGGGGTACACAGATCGGCACTAGGTCCCAACCATGGCTTACAGCCCAAAACATATCAAATATATATCAATACTATTAAGCATAGGCTTTAAAATCGGTTTTGCAACTCAATAGTTGCCTAAAAAAGGATATCTTTCCAAATTACCGCTTTGTGAAATCCAAAACCTGTGAAAGGGTGCAAAGTCCGGGGTTTCATACCCTCAGGATAGGATTTAGAGACATTACTTACCTCAAACTAGCCCGAAAAGTATTCCGTAATACGCTTGCCTCTCGTATCAACTTCCGAGTGCTCCAAATCTACCAAGTTCAGATTTTTATCTTCAAATTATGCTTAAGGAATGAATTCCAATTGAAAAAGTACCAATTTTAGCTCAAAACTCAAAATTAGCCAAAACCCGACCTTTGGGCCCGCATCTTTACACTCCATGCTGAAGACAAGACCGTTCGGAGTGGGATTATAATTGTCAATATCACTTGTAAAGGTGCACCCAATAATAATTACACCATAATAGTCTTTGAGCATAGGTGCGCACACATATATATTTAAGTAATTTTGAAAAAAATATAACATTATTATACATGATTTAGTAAAAGGAGTATGGGTTCACGTGAACCCATCCCCCTCAAGCAGGGGCGAAGCCACCTATAACAAAGGGTGGTCAACTGACCACCCTTCACCGAAATATTACGAAAAATTACACTGTGTATTAAGTAAAATATTGATTTTAGATGTATAAAATATATATTGAACACCCTTTGTTGGGGATCGTTTTTTAGTTCTTTCAAGTTTGAACACCTTTGAAATGTTTCTAGCTTCGCCACTGGCCTCAAGCTGGATACGACTCTGACAACTACAACAATAACAATCCAATAAAATCTCACAATCGGGGTCTGAGGAGAATAGGGTGTCCGAAGACCTTACCCCTAACTCAAAAGATAAAAAAATTATTTTCGATAGGCCCTCAGCTCAAGGAGAAAAAAAAGACAATCTATCATCATAAAAAAATTTGGCATTACATACTGAAAGCAGCATGAAAACGTGTTTATGGATCCATGAGTTGAACAAATTTGAAACCTATGAAGCTATCGAGAATGAATTTTTTTAAAAAAAAGTGTAGCCCGCAAGTGCATTAAGTGTTAGATGTTAGTCCTAATTTTCTTAACATATTTGATTTTCCTATCTCTCGAAGGAAAGGGCAAGATGTTTACCATAATTGAGTTTTCCTTCTTGTAACAGAAAACTATAAATCTCTCATATTTGGCTAGTCTTTTTTCTTGTAGGAAAATATTTGGACTTCTATAAATTGAGATACTTTCTTCTCATTCAGTAGCATCCACAATGTAGTCATATGGGATTTGAGAGTCGTGTTTAGGGGGAGAACTTTACGGGACAATTCCTGATTATTTCGGTCATAACACTAAGCTCCCGCTATGCGCAAGTCCGAATAAGGGTTGGGCTATCACACCTCCTTTTTCCTTCCGGTAAGGGTGGATTAGGGAGTTTTTCAAATTTAAGTGACATTATTCGATTTTGGGATTATTTATTGATTTTCAAAGTCTCCACCCGGGTTTTTATGGTGTTCCGGGACACCATTTTCATTAAAATCCCAAACCGAGGAAATTTTGACTCTGTTTAAATGTCTGCGAACTAGAAATTCGGGTAAGGAATTTTGTTAACCCGGGAGAAGGTGTTAGGCACTCTCGAGTTTCGTGGTTTTAGCACGGTTGCTCAACTATTAATAATTGGCCTAATTATCTGATTAATTACGTGTTTTAAACCTATTGTGCATTTTTAAACCTTTTATACCGCTTTTAATTATTTATGAAATTATTTTTGGAACAAGTCACGATGTCGTGCACTTGTCATTTTGGTACACATTACAAACCGCGCCACATGAAATGCACCCGCGATTTACGACATGCTTATTTTATTATTGTTTGAAGTTGCGGTCAGGTAACATGAAATGCACATCCGAATGGGATTTACGTATCGCGACCATGCCACGGGAACCACACTCCTGGCCACGATGATTTATTAATCGCGTCTAAAGCATACCAGCGATTGTTTATAAATATTAACGACCTAAACATGCTTCTAGCATTCAAAGTGTATCCGGTAATAACGAAATATAAATAAAACATGTCATTTAAAGTCCCTCTTAAGAATAATTTCTTAATTCTGTTCTCCTATGCCCATTTATTATCCAACATGGATATTCCGTGATGGAAGTCTACAGCAAAACCAATAATGAAAGTTCAAAATCAATTACTCAACTAATGGCATTTGAATGGAAAATGTCCAAAAGGAACAATTCCAATTAGAAGAACAAACTCCTTCATTTAGTAGGTAATAATGACTAGCATTTCACAATCTTAGAACATGTTATAACAATGGAGTACTAGCAGGTTAACTTGTTTAAACACATATGAGTACTTCAATTTTCCAGCTTCAAATCCTTTCCTAAGAACCTAAATTCTCAACACAAACTCTTGTCCAAAGCTTCAAAATTTCAGCAGCACAATCAGGGAGAAACAGGGCAGCAATTTGCTCTCAAACACTCTCCCAATGCTACTGATTTCCCAGCTTAAATGATGTCCCAAGCTACAAATTTCAGCAGCTCAAATGGTGCATAAACTGTGCAGAAATCACTAAGCAACAACTGTGCATAAACTGCAGCCAACAATGTAGAAAAACTAGTGCAAAACAACTAATGCAAATATGTTGCTAAATCTAGTCTGAGTGTACTCGATCCAATTCGAATTTAAAGTTCAAAAGTGAAAGAGGATGCAATCACACATATAGATAAACAAAGTTGAAGCAGATTTTATAATGCTATAATATATTTATGGTGGTTACATGATTTGAGACTAAAACCAGTACCTGAATAACAACAAAACAGTCCACAGTTGGTGAAGTAATGAAGATGAACAGAACTTCGCCAAGCAGGAGCACCAAGCCAGCAACAAACAGTCCTTTAACATCTTTATACCAATCCAAAAAAAGAAAAATCGAATTTTGAATTTCCAGCGATCAGACTCCCTTACAAATCTTCTTTGAGATCCAGTTTTATTTTTGTTTTTGGTATTCGAATTCGTCAAGTCGATTCCACATATGAAGCAGCGAACGAGAGAACGGATTTTTGAATCCAGAACTTTTAGCTTTGTTTTTTTGTTGTTGTTATGACAGACTTCTATGTGGGGGAATGAAGAGGACGAACAGAGGATGGAGTGACGAAGGAGAAAGAAACAGCATTAATGGAGGGGAAGGTATGGTCAGAAGTTGATGGAGAGGGTGAGAGATGGGGGGGGGGGGCTGGTGACAGGTTGTCAGCGCCGTTTGAAGTTGCTGCCGGCGATGGCACCACTCGCCGGTGGCCGATTCTAGGGAGATCGGGATTTTTGGCTTAGGGGAGGGGTCTTGTTCTTTATGGAAGATTAAAGGGGTTGCTGTAGTTTTCTTGGAAGATGAAGAAGGGATCCTCTTTTGGAGCTTTGGCTAGCTGCCAGTCTCAGGGAAGAAGAGGTCAATGGGGGAACCGACACAACTTTTTAGAGATAGGAAGATCTCCCTATTTTTTTAGGTCTTAGGGGTATTTAATGATGTTAGGGGTTGTTTGGTAGGGGATGGGTATTTGGGTAGTGGGTTAGGACGGTATGGGCTTGGGTAATTTGGGCCCTGAAATTGGGAAAATTTGATGTGAGAGGCAAATTTTATCTTTCAAAAATGGCCACTTTACTACTAATTAAATTTGTTTTTACCAAGACGACCTAAATAATATTTTAACTAATTAAGTAAACTAATTGATTAAAGTTAATATATATTTTTGGTGATTTTCATGTATTAATCTAGCAATTAAAGAATAACTAATTCCTAAGAATACAAATTAAACCTAAGATGGCATGAAATGAAAATGTGACAATTTTTATGATTTTTTCTGTAATTTTGAAGTATTAAACAAGCATGACATGCAACTAAATAAGGAAAAGTTCCTAAAATTCATTAAAAGTTATTTTTTGATTATTTTTAGGAGTGATTTCCATGCGGGGCAAAAATTGGGTGGTCACAGCTGCCCCTCTTTGCTCGAGCACATGAAGAGTTTTCGGTCAAAGATAAAGTGAGAAACCACGAGAAATTTTTGCCCATTTGGTACTCCATTTGGAAGCATTTTGAAAAAGTTTTGACCGAACCTTGCTTCAGGGGTTGCCTACATATCCTTGGCTATAAAGGAATCAGGTCAGTTTAGTTCTGGATGTTTTGGTAGCTGGGACTACCAGGAAGCTGTGATTTCACTGCTGTTGCTGTTGCTGCTGCTTACTGCTTGCTGAGCTCCTTATTACAACAAAATCAAAATGAAAAAGACTAAATTAAACCTATCACCTACGAGTTACAAGATTCCTATCTAAGAGTCTTATGAAGCTTGATCTTTAGTCTTGCATGCTTATTTAAACAGACTCCAATCTAAATGTTGATGCTTGTTCGTTGTAGGTGCTGGTTAAATCTTCTTTAGCTTTTCGGATCAAGGCAGGATATACAGAACGGATGACTTCAATCTCGTCCTGAATAGTCCACGTCTTTCCCACTTATGCACTTTGGGGTTCAACTCTTTTCTTTTTCTTCTTTTCTTTTATTCTGAATTGAGACGTCTTTTTTTGGTCGTCTCGAATCCATTGTCCTAAAAATGCAATATGCACAAAATCAAAAAGCAAACGAATGAAATTTTCTGCCCCAGTTTTCACTAGAAAAATTTCGTGAGTTATTGTAAGGAAATTTATACTACTTTATTATTGAAAGCGGTGAAAAGCCGGGAACAGTGCACCCGGAGTTATTGTAGACTAAGGAGTCGATACCCTATTCCCAAAGGTAAAATCAACTAGGGGTTGGAGACCCTATGTTGGAAGAGAATTGACAGGTTATGTTGTCATCAAGAAACGATCACTAGGTTATGCTGGTGTCTGGAAATGAGATTCATCCGGTTATGCCGGCATCAACTAGGGATTGAGGCCCTATGTTGGCATCGAGTTATGTCGGCATCAGCTTATGCTGGCATCAACTAGGGAGTGGGGTCCCTATGTTGGAAAATCATCAACTAGGGATTGGAGACCCTATGTTGGAAAATCATCAACTAGGAAGTGTATACCCTATGTCGGCATCAACTAGGGAGTGTATACCCTATGTTGGAATCTACTAGGGAGTGGAGCCTTTTGTTGGAAATGAGACTAGGGAGTGGAGACCCTATGTCTAAACGAACCAAGAAGGATTTTTTTTTTATTTTTTCAATTTCAATTTTTTTTATTTTGAACCAATCATTCTTTTAAACCAAATTCCCCAATGCTTATTTTCTGAGGACATAAATAAACTATGTTTTTTCTTCTAGAACAAGACTTCTTCTTCTTTTTTGTTTTTAAATTATCCTAGGAGAAAATTTATCAGGCTGGGTTTTCTTATCTTAGGAGAAAGATTCATCAAACTAAGATTTTGATCCTAGGAGAAAATTCATCAGACTAGGTCTTTTTTTGGTATCTTAGGAGAAAGATTCATCAGACTAAGAATTTGATCCTAGGAGAAAATTCATCAGACTAAGTCCTTTTTTATTGTTATCTTAGGAGAAAGATTCATCATACTAAGATTTTGATCCTAGGAGAAAATTCATCAGACTAGGTCCCTTTTTTGTTATCTTAGGAGAAAGATTCATCGGACTAAGATTTAGATCATAGGAGAAAATTCATCAGACTAGGTCTTTTTTGTTTATCTTAGGAGAAAGATTCATCAGACTAAGATTTCGATCCTAGGAGAATGTTCATCAAACTAGGTCTTCTATCTTAGGAGAAAGATTTATCGGACTAAGATTCGATCCTAGGAGATAATTCATTAGACTAGGTCCCATTTTTTTTTATCTTAGGAGAAATATTCATCAGACTAAGATTTTGATCCTAGGAGAAAGTTCATCAGACTAGGTGTTTTTATTATCTTAGGAGAAAGATTCATCATACTAAGATTTTTATTGGGAGGAAAATCCATCAGGACTTTTTATCCTAGGAGGAAAAATGTGAAGAGCAAAGGCAACCTTTTATGCACACAGATAAAGGAAATTTTTTGAGAAACTTCTCTTTGTCGGTTCTTCTCTTCTTCTTTTTTTCCTTTTTTTTGTTTTTGAACCAACTTTCTTGCACTGCTTTGTTCCTGTTTCAAACAAAGAAAATTTTGTCAATTTTAAAAAGTAGTGGTCGGTTTGTGGCCTTGAGTCCCGGGCAACTTGGCTTTTGCTCAATCAGCCTGAGTCGGTTTCAAGAGACGTTTGCTCTGCATCAACCCTGATTGTTCCACACCAAGTACCATTTGTATTTGTGGCTCAGTCAGACTTATCCCAATCAGAGATCTTTGCTTAGGCGACCTTTTCTTATATCTTGAATGGATTCTTGCCTTTTGGAGTAATTTGACTGTTAGAGGGAATCACTAGTTATCTTTGCTTGCGCCAAGTAGGCTAACAAGGGTCTTTGTGGGGGGGGGGGGGGNATTTTGAAATCTTTTCTTGCTCGTTTTTACAAGGACTAACTCAGAGTGAAGGACACAATGATGCAAAGAAACAAGTATTAACAAGCAATGCCCCTGTCGAAAAGACAGAAGGAAGAGAGTTTTTTTATTTTTTTATTTTGCGGTAACTAGCCTTAACGATCATGACATAAATTTTGGACTCAGTGGCCGATCTATCAAACTGATCAAATCTTCCCTTTCACCATGCTTATGACCTTTGAGGTCAGGCTTGTTTATGCCAATTCTTCGCATCAGATTCATGACTCACTTTCGACTAGTGGTGCCCCGAGAGGTTTTCACCAACAAGACTCTCTCATTTATGTTTCTCTACTTACCGACGCCTTACAGTGCCCGTGAGGGTTTTCACTAGTAAGACTCTATCATTTTCTCATTTTCTCATATCGGAGCTGTAGTCAATGCTGACTTGAGATTCTGAAATCTCTCATCGCACTCATCGGACCAACTGAATGGAGCACCCCTCTGGGTAAATCTGGTCAAAGGTGAAGCAATAAAAGACAATCCCTCCACAAAGCGACGGTAATAACCTGCCAAACCCAGGGAACTCCTAATCTCCATAGCTGAGGACGGTCTGGGCCAACCCTACACCGCCTCTATCTTCTTCGGGTCCACCTGAATACCCTCACTAGACACCACGTGACCCAAGAAAGCTACCGAACCAAGCCAAAACTCACATTTGGAGAACCTTGCATAAAGCTTCTCCTCCCTCAATCTCCGCAACACAACCCTCAAATGTTGAGCACCCCTCCTCCTGGCTACGAGAATACACCAGGATGTCATCAATGAATACAATGACGAATGAATCAATGTAAGGATGAAACACGATGTTCATTAAATGCATGAGTGCGGCTGGGGCATTGGTCACAAACGTTATAATCCAAATTGAATACAAAAACGTAAGCTTTGTTATAAATATATATTATATTATGGATATTCATAAGCTTCCTGAAGAAGCTTATCCATATGGGACTCGGCCGTAAATATATTTATTTATTTGGTACTCTATTGGAAATAAGTTTTCTGAAGAAGCTTATCATTTTGGTACTCAGTTATTGATAAATATTACCCCCGATAGAAGATTATCTATGTCCGGTACAGTACACAACAGCTTGCAGTAGCTTACACAACAACTTACCGTAGCAGCTTACACATCAGCTTGTAGTAGCTTACACAGCAGCTTGCAGTAATAGCTTACACAACATCTTTCTTTTTCTATAAATAGAGGAGATTTCAGTTCATTATGTACATCAGTTTGAAAGTTAAATAAGACATGACTCTCATTCTCTCTATACTTGTCTTCGGTTTTTTACTATAAAGTCGTTATTTATTAGCACGTTATTAGCACGAGACTCTTCCTTGAGCAGACTTTGAAATATGTATTACTATAGTTATCCTCGTCCAAAAGCATCGACTCTCAATGTAAGTAATATCAAACTGTTATATTTATTAATTTCTACCCTTTTTACAGTGGGTTGAACAATTGATATTTCTTTGGTGTTAGTAATTTATTTCCATATTAGTAAAGTAAGCATGGAAATGATTCCATGTTTGGCTTAAAAGTTTTACTATATTACGTTGTCTTTATGAACGACAAATTATTTTTCCTTGCTACTTTGCTATCTTAGCAACGAACTACATTAATTTTTGCACTTTCATATATTGTTTAACACTAACTATTTGTTGAGTTGAGTTAGCAAAAGTCTATGGATATTGTCACGACCCAAAACCGGTTCAGGTCGTGATGGCGCCTAACGGCGAGGTTAGGCAAGCCAAGTACAACTATAACAATAAAAGTGCGAAATATAATAACGATATGGGGTAAGGCCATAGAAACAAGCTGAACCACAGCCCGACCCAATATATATACAACCCCGAATCAACAACATAACTACAACAAGTGTGTGCCAGGACTAGTGTCACAGTGTCAACGGGCGGCTACATAGATACAACCGTAGAAATACATATACAAAATATACAAGCGGCAGTTTAGAACAAAAGACTGGGCAAAATGAAACTAGAAGACTCCAGAGGTGCTGTCAGGGAACGCTAAGAAGACAGCTCACCGTGTGGAGCGACGCCGCGATCAGTATCTATCAACAAGCGGACGACCAGACGGACCAGCCTCAGTACCTGCACAGTCAAGTGCAGAAAAAGAAAGAAAGTGCAGCATGGGTACATATAATCACATATGTACCCAGTGAGTATCCCGTCTAAACTCGTAAAGAGTAGTGAAGAGAGGTAGAATACATACTCACTAAGGTCCAGTACATAATAAAATAAAATAAAATACATGCTGAGCAATAAATCATGTGAGAAAGTACATCACGTATACAAATCATGGAAACAACAAACAGTAACTGATCTCAACCATAATCTTTCTTCGTAAGCTAATCATATTTATATCACTTGTTCTCTTTCTCATTATCCAAAATGTCTTATCTTTATTCTCAATTGTTCACTTTCCCGTACTCAGTATTGTTTCTCAACTCGCCATCGTACGATCCCATCTCAATGCAAATGCTGATGAATGCAATGAGTATGTATATATATATATGACACGGACAAGACTATCGGCCGAAGTCATAAGGGTGGGTCATAAGGACTGACTCGGTCATAAAGCTCCACACGTTCGCGAATCATACCTGTGACCCGTGCGCTGACTCGATAAAATCTCCACGATCACGAATCATCCATGCGACTCGTGGGCAGTATATATCCCTGCTCGCGAATCACTCATACGACTCAGGAGCAAAAGACACATATATATATATAATCTCCCGATCACGAATCATACCTGTGACTCAGGGGCAATGAAAATATAAGTTCTCCCCGATCACGAATCATACCTGTGACTCAGGGCCAATGATGCAAAGTAAAACGCTCCCCGATCGCGAATCATGCCTGCGACTCGGGGGCCGAGGAAATATATATGTCCTCCCCGATCACGAATCATACCTGTGACTCGGGGGCCGATGAAAATAGTATTATATCTCTCCCTGATCACGAATCAAACATGTGACTCAGGGGCTAGTAAAATAAGTATGATCTCTCCCTGATCACGTATCAAACCTGTGACTCAGAGGCTGGTAAAAATATGAGTGTAATTCCTCCCTGATCACGAATCAAACCTGTGACTCAGGGGAAAGTAAAATATAAGTGGAAATTCTCCCTGATCACGAATCAAACCTGTGACTCAGGGGCAATGAAAATATAAGTTCTCCCCGATCACGAATCATACATGTGACTCGGGGGCCATGAATGCATGAATGTGTATATATGACTGCATGAATGCATATATGTATATGTGTATATGTAGACACCGTGGTACCGACTCGCCCACACTCAACGGGATCGGATACTCACATCTCACTTGATAGCCAAAGTTAGGATTATCATCATATTATCCTCTTTGCTCATAATATCACCATGATTAAACAATTTAAGTACTAGAAGGAATTTTAACCACCTTCATTATCATGTATAGGAAGGAGTTTTAACCACCTTCATTTAGCTCAATAGCTCATTATCAAGACTTGTTTCATTATTCAATTATAAGAAGGAATTTTAACCACCTTCATCTATCTCAACCGCTCATTATCTCGTTTACCCTTTTGCTCTTTACCAATTATATCAGGAGTAATACAATTACTCTATTGATGAAGTTCATAGTTCTTATCTGAAGATTATGTACATTAAATTCGCGGCTATCATATCTCAATTTAATCATATATCAGTAATAACTCGTACAAGACATCAGATAGTATCACATAAACAGTTAGAACATGCTCGTGGGTCCTACGGCTACCCAATATACAGTATAGATGCCACGTACGGACTCTCGTTACGTGGTACGTACGTAGCCCCCTCAACGAGCACAATTAGCAAACAATAGCCTAGGGGACATTTCCCCCTTACAAATTTTGGAAAGGAGACTCACCTGGACAAGTGCTCCTCCGGCCAACGGACCAATCAACACGACGCACGAATCCTCCAAATTACCCTCGATGGTTCGCAACTAGCAAGAAACACATAATCATATCAATATAGGAAGATTCGAGGAGGATTTATCAAAGATTTCCTTAAAAACGTATTCTTGACGTACTTTGGAAATTCAACTTCGAGCCTCGGCGTCCGGAAAATTATAATTCTTGAAGAAACGCGCTATACGTCGCCTAAGGATCAAGATTAACTTAATTAATCATCCCTCAATGGCCCAAAAATCAGAGTTCACGTTTTCATCAAAACCCTCTTTCTTCCCCCAACAATTTCTTATGGATTTCAATGAATTAGGGAGACGAAATTCCCAAAGGAAGGAAGAAATTGACATGCGGAGGGTTAAGGAATCACTTACCGGAGTAATTGGGTTGAAACACTCGTTCTGGAGCTCTTGGGGTCGTCAAAAATGGTGGAAATGTGATTTTTGGATGAAAATTCACGAGGTGGCGTATTTATAGGTCTGCCCAGCAGTTTCCGCACCAGCGACCTTTGGATCGCAAGTGCAGACTCGCACCTGCGGGAAATAGGCCGCGCCTGCGGTTGGCCTGGGCCCTGGGGGAGGTCGCGCCTGCGGAGCATGGTCCGCTCCTGCGAGGTCGCGCCTGCGATGAGGAGAGTCGCCCCTGCGACTGGGGCCGCACCTGCGAAGGGATGGCCGTGGGTGCGACCTCGCGCCTGCGGCTCATGGACCGCAGGTGCGGTCACACCAGTAATTCCCACCAGCAGTGCCAAATTCTGGTTTTTGACCCCGTTCGGGGTCCGGGGGACCCCTGGGCCAACCCGAGCCCTCAAAAAATTATACCAATGAGTCCCAAATCACATGGCGTACTCGATTGAGCTCCCAGAACACTATAAACATCCTTCAAACTAAGAATCACTCTCCAAAACCCCGTAGATCAAACTTAGGATTTCAAGAAAACTCAAACGGCTCATCAATACGCCGAACGGGTCTATGCTGCTCGGAATGACCCCGAATTTTGCGGACAAGTCATAAATGACTATACGGAACTATTGCCAGCTCCGGAATTCCATTTGGACCATGATATCACGAGGTCCAATTCCAAGCTGAATTCCAAATCTTATGAAATCCTGAATTCCGATTCAGGTGCCGAAACACTCCCGGGTCATCAGAAACCCGAGGTGAACACACTCCCAAGTCCAAAATCATCATCCGGAGCTTCTGGAGCTTTCAGAACTCGATTCCGAGGTCGTTTGCTCAAAATGCTGCTCGGAACCAAAATCAGCCAAATAGGCTAGCCTTCAGGAACCAAGTGTTCCTGAACTGGCCAAAACACTTCCGAATCCCGAACTACCTGCCCACACAAGTCATAAGGCACGCGTAGTCTCTATGGAAAGAGTCATTTACGGGAACGGAGTCCCAATACGTAAAACGACCGGCTGGGTCGTTACAGATATAAATCAGATCCAATCGCCATAATTAAGAATTCTACTCAAAAGGTTAGTACTTCCTTCATATCATACATTCTTGTTTCTTGATACTAACAATATGATTTTTGTTCATTGGTCCTAAGGAGCCTAATTGGTTCACTAAGCAGTTCATGCCATAAATTTGTTCTTAAAGAAAAATATTACGAGAAGGGCCCATTATTTATTATTTTCATCTCTATGGCTAAGTATGGAAGTTTTTAAAAAATATATAGTCACCGGCAGTGGGCTATTTCCTAAGTCTTGTTATGACTTAATTTTATGGTTCACTTAAACTCTAGCAGAGTTTGCAAGAAATATACAACCACCAGAAGTGGTTATGTTTCGTATATCTCATTGTAACTAAGTTTTGTTAACCACCAGAAGTGGTGTATGCCTATGACCACCAGAAGTGATAATTTAGGCTTTCTATGGTTACATCGGAAGATAAGTTAGAGAAAATTTCTCTATGTTACTTGCATGCCTCTATTTGCTCCTGAAGCAGCATTATCTTAAAAGAGGTTCTAAGCCATCACACAATTTGTTGTGATTGATGCACGTTCAGATAATTATGTTCCATTCTCTGAAGGATGAGAAATTTTGATAAATATTAATCCATTCCCTGAAGTGAATGTGATAATATTAATAAAGCTTGTAAATATGAACACGCTCTTGATGTATATATATTACAATTCACCTCCAGAAGAGGTAGTATGATTGAGAGAATATATGTTCAATATTTCGTATTTTAAATTTTCTCCTGAAGAAGTAACACAATTGAAATTTCCTCCTGAAGTAGGAAAATATTATGAAAGTGTGTCATTCTGTGCTTAAACAAAATAATGAGCTATTCAAAGTTAATTTTAAGCACATTTTCATTCCCTGGAGTGAATGAAGAAATACCTCTACTTACCTCCTGAAGAGCTAGAATAACAGAGGATATAAATATCATTTTGTGGCATAAAAATTATTGCCGCACGTACCTGTTGTACGTAAAATATCTTGGATAATTTTATTAAGTATCATTCTAAGGCAAATGTATTCTTGTAGAATGCTTTCTACTACAACCACATTAATATATTATGGTTAGTTATTGAGTTCCCCGAAGGAAATAACAACTAAAATATCTTTCCCTGAAGGATACAATGACTATGTGGTTGCCGCTTGGATATAAAATATTCAGATGTTAAATGGCGTTTCTCCCTGAAGGAGATATTTGCCACAAAGTTGGTGGTAAAATTACTGAAATTCTTAATTTCTTACCTTTAGAAGTTTAGAATTATCTTTATATTGTTCATTTGATTATGATTTTCTCTCGTGATACCAGAAGTGTCTGAGCAATATTTGAGAGTACAAAATATATCAAAAAAACTCCTGAAGAGCTAACTGTTTGTCTAGAAGACACATGACACCAGTAGTGTTTGATAAATTAGATTGTGGATAATAAACGAAGGCTCTCGAAGAGCTTATCTACAAATATGTCATTCATATTATATGATTATGGTCAAATATATGTTGTAGTAAACCTGAAGTTTACTAATACAAATGGCAATCATATTGAAACTACAAATGA